>OMLF01030413.1:4226-19311 GCA_900302615.1 Holocentrus rufus
ACAGGGATATGTTCTGGGCATGGCGACCTCTGACCCCTGACTTCCTTATTGCTGGTTGCTTATAATGTTGAAATGTAATTCCACTGTTTATGTTTCAGAAATTGCTCTGGGCAAGAGTGTCTGCCAAATGTACAAATTGTGGAATGTAAAATAGAAGTCCAGAGGCGTGTCTCTATCCCAGGAGGCCACTGGTGCTTATGTAACCAGCTAAAAGTTTACAACTCTGCACTTCGCAGATATAAAAACTCCCAACAAAGTCAAATCAAATCAGAGTGTGAATGCAAATCTTTAACTAAACGTGATAAACTTTGTGTTGTAATACATATTTCAGGGTGAGCGCTTATGCAACAAGTTCACAATCTGCAGGACATTCAACTTTGTACTTCTGCAGCCTCTCCGCACAGCTGCAAAACCTCAAACAGGAAACGTCAAACAAGAATTGGAATGCACAAGTTTACCTAAAAAACTGTGAAAATCCATTTAAAGATGCAAAGAAAACAACCAGGCATATTTCAAAAACAGATTCTGATCTCTTTCAGTGCATCTGGCATGGAAATAGATGGCCCATACCTGTAGTCAGATCCACAAATTTGTACTCAAAGGGAATGCCGACCATCTTGGCAAACAGGAAGACTGAGCGGCATGGCTGGGAATGCAGATCGAGGTAGAGCTCCAGCGGCATGGTGATGTTGTTCAGTGGCTGCAGATGCTCCGATTACAGGCTCTGTCCAGTCTGCTTCCAGTCTGTTTCCAGTCTGTTTCCAGTCTGTTTCCAACTGCCTCTGTTATCCACCGCGTCTCCAGAGCTCCTCCCTTCAAAAGCCCAGTGATTTTTAAATGATGGCGACAGTTCAAAGTGAGCGGGCCGGTCGTGGTTGACTGAGCTGACCTTCGGCCTCGGCTCTCCTCAACATTGTGTAAACATCGCTGAGATTATCAGATTTTCAGCCGCTCGACCTGCCATGAGATTCAGTATCTTCTATAGTGAAATGTGAGGATACATGTTGTTTTATTTCTTAGAAGACGCTGCTGTCCTTATATGATCTGCATCAGTTTGATACAACTTACTAGGATGTATATGATACATTTATGTCAAAAAGACTCAGTGTGGCAGAATAAAATGGTGCAAACATTCAATTTAGATTTAGTTTTAAGTGGTTTTGTGTCTTTGTGTAAATACTGTTTGGAGTTGCAGCACTGGCATGCAGTTAATTTGGGAACATGTTGTGTTGATGTTGTCCTGTGAAAACCTTGTAACTCCAGTCTGGTTGATTGTCAAACCCCAGTGGGAAAACTAACAGGCAACAATTAATACAAAGACAGATGAAGAAAAATGGATGACATTACAACCACTGGGAGATCAGAGGAAATGAAAGGTGCAGTCACTGGGATTGTTTCTGCCCTGTGACAAAAAATAAGCATATCTGTTGGACTCAGTGATTACGTGGCCGAGCTACTGAGATTTCTGGCTTTCAAACCTCAATTTCCAGCTTGTAATCTGGTTTGGAACAAAAGCTCCACACCTGCTGTAGTTTCAGTAGGGGGCGTTTTCAGCTGATAGTGAATGACTGATGATGTGACAAATTTCAAGCACAAAGGCTGAATAACCTTGTTCCCAAGCCAAAAAAAGGGAGTTTAATTATCCCAGTATTTAGCATGGTGATATTTTACCTTCACTACACGATTCTGTTGGATCTCTGCTCTAATTTGGCTTCATTTCTGCTCTATGTTGACATAAAAATGTGACTTTATTAAATCAAAAGGACAAATTGCAGGGCAGAGACTCATGCAGGAAGAGATAGATTCCATCAATGTTTTTGCAACGCCTTCTGTTCACCAACAGAGGTCGATAAAGGCTACAAATCACCGCCCCTTTAAGTTCACGTTAGTTCATGTTTGCATTTATCATGTGAGTGCTGGACTTCATACCTTGTGTTGAAATATTGTCTTGTTAACCACAGAGGTGATGTGAGGTTCTCCTGAGACCGACAGGTTATGGAGGGAGTGAAGTCTGGTCAGGTCAGGCCACGACCCTGCCGCTTCAGGTCTGCATGTCAGTGGAAACCGTCTCACCTCCAGTCTGAAAATACAGCTGCTGAGAAATGACAGTTATAGGAGGAGACTAACTGGGTCAAGACTGGGGATAAGAAGTGTTTTTTCTTGAGTAAAACCACTATAGTAATGCCACAGTAATACACAAATATTATGCTACTGGAAATCCTAAAGTAAATACCATAGGAGATTTGAGAGTATAAGTATTCAAAGAGTCTCTGCAAAGAGTCCCTATAGGAATATTATAAGAATACTATAGAGATTTGTACACCAACTGCATTATATTTTTAAATTTATTATTTTATTTTCATTAGACCTAGCATTTCTTTTCTTAAAGTGCCCATATGTAAAAATAACTAAAGTCATATGAGGATAAATGTAGAACACTACACAAATATCATTCAAATATGAGACAAAAGGAAATTCAAAAGCAATACCACAAGAAATATAAGAACAATACAATAAATTCAATACTGAGTGCCGCAAACATGCAAGTTCCATTGGGATACTGCAGTGGTTTTATGTGAAGGATTTCTTTCTTTCTGAGACCCAGTATGCACTGAGATACCTAAGATTACAACCAGGCTGGTCATCAAAACTCTTTTAACGACCGCATCATTAAACTGCAAATCATCGCAGCAACTGGCGCCAATTGTTGGGTGACGTAAAGGCAAAGTTGGAGAACCATTATTGCACCCGCAAAGCCTTTTCATGGCATCCAGTAAAGCCAAAAACTGAGATTAGCGGCACACTCTCTTTTGCTGATCCTCTCCCTCTGCGCCTCGACTCTTTGTTGTGGCGAGGCCTGCCAGGGGTCAGCCGGGGTCACACCCAAAGGAAAAGGCGCGGGGTCCACCCCCACCTCAACACCCCCTGCGGCCGGCTTTCATAGCCCTCCACCCGGCCAGAGGGGAGGCGGCCGGCAGCTGGAGGCTGGCCGCTTCCATCCTCGGGTCTGGTTCGCATTAAATGGACACATGTGGTCTTTGTTTTGAGAAAGCGGCGGCTGACACGAACCCACAACGGACCATATGAAAAATGGATTTTTTTGTTTTTTTCAGGCGGCGGGATTTAGGCCGCGCTTCACCCCAAACAGGAGGTGCTGTAATGACAGGAAGCGTATTATTTCACTTAAATCTTGGTTAAGGGGGGTGGGGGTTGATCCACTGCATGTGGATCAAGCTGTAAGAAGCGACTCTGTTGCCAAGATGACTTATGTAAGACGTTTCAGCTCAGCTTTATGTATCGCATGTCACGGTTTTATGGCTGCGCGTGTCTATAAAAAGCAATACAACTTGCTTGTAAAAAACTGAGATTTACAATGAAGGAATTCAGATACAATGGCTCAGTGTCTCCTGCTCGGAGATGTTTCAGCTGCTGCAGGGATCAAGATTGATCTTTTGATGACGGGACAATCTCACTAATGACTCACTTGCCTCTCATGTTCAATAGCCAAAGGGAAAGATTTTAGAAAGTTACTTAAAGGATAATACCAGTGTTTTTTTTAAGGTTCTTCTGTGGCGCACAGTCAGCAGAGTTTTCCTTTTGTTTTCATACTGAACAGGCCATTCATTCTTGTTCAATATGGAAAAACAACTTCAGCATGGCGAGATAATGCATTGCAGTAATCGTGAAGAAACTTTGTTTTCTCCTAATTTCATTGCGAACGCCTTGTTGAGTGTTTTCATCGCCATCGCGTCACGGTCTGCTTCCTGTCAATCAGCTGGCAGCCACAGGAAAGAAGTAGACGTCTTTTCCAGGAAATAATCCCACAAAAACACCACACTGGCTTTTTAGCCAGGGTCGTTTCAAGCTAGGTTTGACACTGTTACTGACTCCAATGTTTAGGGCAAAATACCCTTTAACTGACTTACCCAGACTGAGACAAGATCGTTCAATCTCTATGTGTCCACTGGTTTGGTTTCAAGGATTAGCATTCTGTGTTATCTTAGCACAAAGACTTGAAGTCTACAGTACACTAGCTTGATTGACAGCTATTCTCCTCCAACTCAGCTCATCAAACGGTAGTGAGGAATAGGAAGTGTTAGCTCAGCGGCACAGCGGCTCATTTTGTACTGTTCCTGGATAAAAAATCCACCATTTTCCCCGGGATTATATTACCAAGCTAACGTTCTATCAGAAGAGGCGAGAGCTAGCAAAGCGCCTCAGTCTGATAGTTGGAGCTATCTAATACAAACCTCCAAAGGTCACCAAGTGAGCTCTACAGCCATGTTAGCTAGGAAAACATTAGCTAGCATGTTAGCTAGGAAAACATTAGCTTACATGTTAGCTAGGAAAACATTAGCTAACATGTAGTTGTGATGCTAGTAAGAGCCGTAGCTCTTCCAGTAACAACAAGTGGGATATTTTCATGTTGCTGGACAGCTGGTTGGCCTTACCAGGGTCCAGACAATATTGTTATCCTACAAGGGGAATTAAGCCCACCTAGTCCTGCTGGGATGGATTCAAACTCCATTTTATTATGACTACCTTTTAGGAACTCTCACATGCTGATGGATGATTAAAGTAGCTCAAGAATAATAGGAAATAATATAATCCACATAACTGGCTTTCCCATCCATTTGAAAACAAAGAATGTAATTACATACAAAATGCACTGCAAAATGATTGGGGAAATGTAAACTAGAAATACCAGTAAATGGGCCGTAACTATAAAGACATCATTATTCTCCTTCAAGAAAGGCACGCCATTTGAATACACACTTACACACACATACACACACACACAAACACGCAGCATTAGCTCACCGGATCACCATGCTGCGCGGTTAAGAAAAAAATGCAAAAACCATAAAAATCACACAACAAAGGCAAACACTGAGCTTCAGCATGATAATCGGTGCATCTGATAAGCAGACATAGCTTCCATTCATAACAGACCAACAGCTGCTGAGTCAGGGCCAGATGCGAACCACAAAGCCTTTTATCCACAAGCAAAAAGATCTTCGGCTTGATTTCACCTGCACAAAGTGATAGTAAAACATGGATTTGCTGTATAGGCCCAGATTTAGCTTGCAGGTGTCACATAATGCTGTTTATTACTTTTCATTAAATGCATGCACATAGTTGCAGAATAGTGAATGGTGATTATGTGCAGTGCATGAAGCCTTTTGTCCTAAAACGCCATATGGAAGCAGAATGAAGTGTTTTTATTTACTTTTTTTGGTGAACCCACTTTCCCTCAGCCTGCCTCTACTTGACTTAGTAAATTCCTACGTTTCCCAGAATGCCTGCTGCCCCTCATTCAAAACACAAGTACTGTGGCTGCATTGCATCATGGTCCGCTGAGGTTTCTGTCAGCGGAGAAGCTGGTATCGCTGCCTCCTCTTCGGTGGATTTGTATAATTATTCCACATTTTTGGTGGCTCAAGAAAGAACATTTTATTGCTTTGTTTGATCAGTTATCTTCGTGAAACAGAAGAATATACCACCAAACAACAAAGTGGAGACAGAAATCACCAACAGCTGTTTTTTTAATCATGTTGAAGCGCTTTAGGGGGGATTTTTTTTTTACTTACCCACTAGCCTTTCTGTGAAACTCAGTTGTCAATATTTCTCTGCCCCAATTTGACCACGGGAAATTCCTGTATATTTACCAGACATGGTGATTCACATGACTGAAGTGTATTTGCTTTGTAATTAAAAGCTGCTGTCATATACTGGAACATGGCCATTGCTTGTAAACGATACAGAGGAAGGAAAATGTATTAACACCATCTGCAGGGAGCAGAAGATAGCATGTTGATGTAAATGTGATGACAAAAGGCCAGTGAGATATGGATTACTCACCATGCAGGTTAGGGGTTAGGGTTAGTCACTGAGCAAGGCAGTTTCCTATCAGCTGGAAACAGCCTCTGAATCTCCAGTCCCACCAACTCAGCAACTATTTTACAGATCTCATACCAAAACATGGTGATAACACAAAGTGCCAACACGCAAAACAACAGTAACCACTGTTTTGGAGGGTGATGTTGCTGCAGAAGTTGTGTTGACTTGAATTTATATAAATTGAGGCTCGAATGCAATTTTAAGGGAAAGATGTTTTCAGCATTTTTCTTCAAAAGAAGTTTCAACTGGACCCTCTAACTGGCTCCTTATATTATATTACATTACATTATATTATTTCATATTATATTATATTGTACCATATTATGTTATATTAGCTATATTACATCATTGCACTGCTGCCACTTTTGGTCCACCTGGTCACCTTATATACTTTTATATTTTTTATATTTGTATACTTCTATCTGACTTTTATCATTATTATTACCATTGCACCAGGACCCACTAATTCAAATTTTGTTCCTCTACATTGTGTTGGAATGCCAGTAAAATATCTTGAATCTTGACAGACAGTAAAACATGAAATATCTTGAATCTAACACTGAAGGAAATGAGTCAAGAGAATCCAGTTCATTGCTGTATCTTCCTTAAATACACAGCTGAAGGGTCAAATAAAAGAAGCTGGTAAGTTTTGTGTAACAGTTATGTGGCTATGAGGAAGTCACATTTAATTTGGTCACCTCTTTGATTTGGAGAGCCAGGTTACTTCCTTATTTACTCATCACCTGATGAGTTAAGCTGAAATGAATGGCCTGCAGGTGCCCATCTGTAAGTGCTCAATATAAAGTATAAATAAAACTTTACAATGGAAAAAGTAGGACTGAGTTTTGGCAAGGACCTCATGATACAAATCACCATACATGGGTCATGACATGACCGTCTCATGATACGCTGGGATATGATACATATTGTGATACACTGCAATACTCTACATAATTTACTGAAAATCTAAAAATAGAGCTGATAATGTAACACACTGAATTCAAATATAGATGCCGTAACATCATATAAATAATGTTGGAAGTGACGAGAGCCTATGAGCCCTACAGTGACCTCTACAGGAGCGGAGGTCATACAATCACAGGGATTTGAAGGAAATTAAAGGACAATTTTAATCTGTTTTATGTAATGCAATATGAAGGACTGGAACATCGATACAGTATCATGGAAAAAATATTGCGATATTCAGCTGTATCGATTTCTTTACACCGTCCTAGGACAAAGAGTCTAAACAAACATGCAGCTGGAGTCACTCATTCATTAACACATGTAGTTGGACTGTGACCTTAATGACACATTTATTTGTGCCCTCTGGGGTTCAAGTGAGACTTCATAAGGAGTGACGTGAACTGCAA
Organism: Holocentrus rufus; assembly: GCA_900302615.1. NCBI lineage: Eukaryota > Metazoa > Chordata > Actinopteri > Holocentriformes > Holocentridae > Holocentrus > Holocentrus rufus. The sequence continues at coordinate 11,501 of OMLF01030413.1, forward strand.
GTGAGTAACAGACCAGGTTTTTTTTTTTGTTGTTGTTGTTGTTTTTTTAACCAGCCAATTAGATTATTTCTGCATGTTAGATACGCTTCTTTAACTGAAACTTCCAATTTGTGGTCTGGTCATTGTTATATGAACTATATCTGAACTGTATCATGCAGTGAAAGACAAGCCCAACATTCCTGCATATGGTAGTTTGAAAATAAAGTATTTCATATTGTGAACTGTTATCAAAGTTAGATGGCATGTTTGTTATCGAGTGTCTGTCTGCTCCTTCCAACACACTGCAGCTCCGAGTCTGCATGTAAGTGAACAAAGTGATGGAGGCTGGGCCAAAATCCATTCATACCTCACCAATCAAACATCAGCTGTGGATTTAATTGGCTTCTGTAAGTAACAGATCTGCATCCAATAACATTAATTACAGTCCACTGTTGAAAATTAGTAGTGACACTACCTTATAAAACCCCTCCCTCCTCTCTCTCACTATACTTTTTAGACACCAGGCCTGCTGTGGTTAGGAACTTGCAATTCCCTTTCAGCCAAATGAGTTTTTATTAGAGCCTTTTCCTGTCCAAATAGCCTTTAGAAACCTGACAGCCATTACACAGAATAGTGCTGCTAAATTCTTCACTGCTATTAGTGCCCGTAATTACAGAAATGATCACAAACTGGCTCTGAGTGAGTCGCCTGCAAAAAATAAAAAAAAAAAAAAATAAAAAAAGGGTAAAAGGTAGGTCAGAAATGTTCTGTGAGCCTGATGCAGAAAACACATCTGTTATGTTACTGTGCAACACTGCATCCTGATCCTGATTCATCCAAGTGCTTTTATTTTTCATTCTTTCTCTCTTGTAACACACACACACACACACACACACACACACACACACACAATTCCTCATAAAAACACATATCCTCTTAGCACTTTCTCTATCTTTACCACTATTAATCTAATTTCTCTGCGTTGTTTTTATACCATTATCCTCCTTGCTGATGTCAGGTGTCATCCTTTGTGTTTGTGTGTGTGTGTGTGTGTGTGTGCGTGTGCGTGTTGGGGGTTGTTTAAAGCCCGAGGAGTTTATTTTCTGTCTCAACTGCATACATTGTACTTATTTTCTCTCTCTCCCTTCTCTGCTCTCATAAATGAAATAAATCAAATAATCTGAACCTGCCCTGGCAAGAAGAAATCACTATGACATTCATAAAGTAGATAGCTTCATGGATTTATAGTCTTCAGCATTCAATAGTGAGTTTATAATGATCTTACCATGCTTTATGGCACTGTTTTCTCCTGTACGGGCACATGGTGAGTCTTTCATAACTGAGTAGTGAATTCATAATGAATTAATTATATTTTCAGTCAATTTTCCTCCTATGGCACCAGTATAATATCTCTATAATGTTGCTATGGCGACTTAAAGTCTACTTGTGGTAGTTGATGACTTTATAAATATACTTTCTCCTATTTGGCTACCTATCTCACATGTTGTCACTATAATATTCCCATTGGAACTCATGTTGTATTTGTGAGGGTTAATATTGTGTCTTAATGCGTTAAACAAATTTTCTCTGTTACAATATCTTACAGTGAGGCTGTGGTAGAGAATCCCTGACCTTGGTATTTTTCTATAAGATTTTAATAGTATATAATTTTATATTTTGGAAGTTATATGGGGTTAGAATAAGTCTTTAAAGGGGGTTATCTAAATCCACAGGTGGATGAAAACAGAAAAAGCCCATCATCTGTTTTGAATTCATGCCCGGACGGCGGAGAAGGGGTTAAGAGTCACATGGTAGCGGGTGGTATTATCAGCCCGGGGCTATAAAAAAAAAAAAAAAAAAAGAGTATGCGGAGGAGAAAAAAAGAAAAAGAAAAAGAGAGGAGAACAAAGAAATCAGAGTCTATTTAAAGAGAAGTTGCACCGAGTCCTGAGCGTCACTCTCTGAACTGCGCACCGCACTCTGCGCCAAAAACACTCAGCCTGTGCACGGATGTTGGTGAGGATGCGGACTTCTCTGCTGCTGTCCTGCGTCTTTGCGCTGCAATGCTTCCCAAGCATGCTTTGTCTCCCCGTCCGGGCACCGAGCAGGTACAAAGCGGCACCGGTGAGTTTTGCAGAACACTTGTTTCCCCTTTTAATTGGTCTCTGTCCATCCCGTTTCTTGTTGGAAAGATGGGAAAGGGGAAAAAAGAAGCTGGCAAAGCAATTCTCTGCAGGAGTTTGGAGGAGTTTTGTTGTTCTGGCACAGGCGCAGTAGCTCGTTTTGCTCCAAAGTGAATTAAGCTGCACTTGCACGCATGAAAAAGGGTTTATTCTTTTGTCATTCAAAGAATTTGCACATTCTTCTCCTGTAACTGATGGACTATCCCCCTACACATACACACATACACACGCACGCACGCACACGCGCGCGCATCTCAGTAGAAGTTTGCAAAGTTTTGCACTTTTGCTGATGGGTCATTTCCTCCAAATTCAATTAACTTTAAACTGCATGCATGAACAACTTTGATTCTTTTTACATTTAAAGGATTCTGCACTCTGTCACTCTCCGCTTTTCATTCGTTATGCTACAAGTGCCCCCACGCGTGCACACGCGCGCACGCGTGCACACGCTCAAACACCTAGAGTTGCTCAGGATCATCAGGACCAATGACACTTATATTATAATTAAGAAAATGGCTGTTTTACACACGCACAAGAGCTGACCTGTCACTGTAATTAGGCTGCGACCTGCTTTTACTTTGAAGAAATCACTATCATCACCATTTTTTTGTCTGCTCAGCACTGGAGCCCTCAGGAGTTTTTCAGCAAAGCTTGATGTCTTCTACATGTATGATGACACCGGAGAGGGTTTTTTGCGGCTTTGCGTTGGTTCAGCCGGGTCTGATCTGTGGAAAAAGGTTGCTGAGTTCCCGTGTCTGCAGGGCAGGAAGCAGTAATAACAGGTCTTACAGGCATTTTGTCAACAACACCATAAAAAAAGAGAGGGGTCCTCCATATGAAGCAGCATGACAGCGTCAGCAGCGTATACTACATTTTAACATTAAGTCAGTATAGTCTCTTATTAGTTTGTCCATGTTTTTGGTAGCACACAACATAAAACTGGCCTTTTTCTAGTGTGTGAACTTGATGTGAAAGTCCCTTTTTTCATTATCAGACATGATCAGTTTTCATTCACCGGTTTGTCTCGATATGCTCTAATGTTAATACTGTACGCTTTTCATTCTTAGATTTCTACTCACTACATGCTGTTAATGTGGGTTGTTTTATGTTTCTTCCCCCCACGTGTTATATTCGGATTCATACTCTCTTTTATTGGTGTTTTCTACTGCTACTTCCTGATAGTTCCCTATGAAGAAACTTTTTATCATTTTGTTGTTTCTAACCTCATGTTAATGCAAATCTCGTGAAGACTTAAGGGTGTAACAAAAAGCCTACTTTTACACGCTTTGTACTAACATTGTGTCGTTACACCTGTGCAATGACATTATGCATTAGGAGGAGATTCCTTAAGTACCTGCACTGTTGTTGTGGCTGTTTTGTAGGTTAACACGGGAATCAAGCCAGTTTAAAGTGTTACCACACTTTTTATTGTCAACAGTGTGATCAGCTCCAAGAGTTGTTGGAAAACCCGGACTGGACGGATGAAAAATGACTCTCTACCAGCCAGAAATGTGTTGCACCTGCACTGACAACTTTGTTATGTCTCTCACTTATTTAGCTGGAAAGTCTAATCTGTAGTTTGTCAATTTGTTCCCCATTGTTGACAAAGGAGTCAGCGATTACACAAGCCTGGACAGGCCTCTCCGTCTATGGCATTCAGGGCAGCGGGATACACAAAGTGTCTTGTTTTTGCTCTCTCTGGTGGTGGGGGGTGGAGGGAATGTGGCGGCTAACTGTTTGGATATCTCTGTTGTCAATATAAACCTGAGTCCCTTGCTTTTCCTTCCTGTTTTGCTCAGTCACGTCTGCATCTTTGGGACAAACTATTGGTCGGGAAACCGTGAGAGCACAGGTGACATCAGAGCGCCGTCCGGGTTCCCATCGGGCAGATCTAGGTCACAGCTGCGCCGGGCTGCGAGCTGGTGGTGAAAGACGCTCATGGGTAGGCAGTTAAAAGGCACATGCGCCCCTCCCTCTAAAAGTTAATCTTTGGTTCGTTAGTGAGGGGGAGGGGCCTTTTGCCTCGTTAGGAATCAGTCATTAACAAGGTCAGGTCACGCTCTGCCAGCTGAACACACGCAGTCTGTTTACATGTCAGGTGTCCAGAGTGACTAAAACTCAGTTTGCATGGGATTGAAACCTGGTCTGGACTGGATTACCATGACAACCCTGGTGATGTAATTTACTGCATAATCTGGATAGCAATCTTGCATTGCGTTATTAATGTCATAAATTACTGAGGGAGTGTACGGCTCCTGTCAGTGCCTGGATTACATTTGCAATGCAAAGTACTTTAATTTATGAAACACGTTCCATCGATCCAAGAATTGACAGCTGTGGGAGTTACTGAAAAACAGAACTGAATATTTGGCTGGTAACTATTATTCCCGCAGGGATACATGCCCTTTAATAATGACATAAGGTTGAAATCATCAATGCGTCGTCCCGCCAGTAGACTGACATAAGATCTGGAAGTCTGAGGCTTCAGCGGAGGGGTTTTTTTTTTTTTTTGTGCCAGGAAAGATAAGAGATTTAAGTACAAGTCCAGAGGATTTATATCACCTTCCAGTGCCTGGTGGTTCTGATTTTTAGCTGATGTATCAGATTAGGAGAAAAAGGGGGAAGATAGCAAAGTATTTGTTGATGGTAAATCATATATCTGCCTCCTATCTGTTGGGATAAATCCTCTTTCAGCGGAAGCAAGCCTTTGTCCCTGTTTGTTCAATGGGAGCACACCCTTCAGCTCCAGACCTTATCTGCCTCTTCAAGTAAACAGTCACTTATGACTTACTTCCTATCATCCTGGATTGAACTGCGCTTCAGTTTAGATGTTTTGGACAGTTGGATGTCATTGTACCCATCATACCATCAGCCTCTGCACTGCCAAACTGATGCTTGTGGGAAGTGCTGGTCATGTCTCCCGTTGCTGCTGTGGAGGTATGAAGATCCAGTTTGACATGCACCTCCTTTTTGTATAAAGTTAAAATCCTCCACTTACACTGACAGACATCAATTTGTGATGTTCATTACATTCCAGGAGTTAATTTTGAATGAATTGTTATAATTTACATTTTTAGTAAACCCACTTTTTCTCGTCCTGCCTAAAAACTGAACAAAGCAGCAGAAAAAGCTGATTCAATCTGGACTTGCAGCTGAACTGGGTTGGCTGTATCTGGCGAGACCTGTAGTGAAAACATACTAATTGCCTTCTGGCTCCAAGTTCTTGTCAGGGTCATGTCAAGCTAAAAGACGCTGACCTGACAGAAAAGAAGCACTTTACCATGTCGGGGGGGCTTGTTGTTTGAATAAAGACACTTTTCAGGGGCGCCATGTTCAGACATGTTCCCTGAATGCTCTCTGAATACCACTGTCAGATCCCCTCTGCTTGTTGCTCACAGATCTTGTCATCACTGTAACCAGAAGCTAGATGTGTCCATACATGTAATGGACCCCCCCCCTCCCCCCTCCTCTTTCACTACCACCAACAACTCCCTCACATGTTCCCATAATGATAAAGCATCCAGTGAGGCCTTCAGGCTGGCTGCTGGGGGTTTGGGGTTTTCTCATCACTGGCGTCTCGCACACTCAGCAGAAAGTGACAGATTAATCGTCTCATGGGTTTTTTTTTCTTTCTTTTTTTTTCGTTTCTCCAAAACATCGTGGCAACAGACACTCGACAACATTTCCATTGTCTGCTCCGAAATTACACTCGAACACGCGAGCGCGGCCGCAGAGCTTCTCCCAGCTGCTGAGTCGTGACTTGGAGGGCGCAGCTGCCAAACTTCCTCAGCTCTCCTGTACAGCTGATTTGACTCAACTATTGTAGTATGTAACGGACTTCATCAACCACATACATTGTAAAACATTCAACAAATATGTACACAAACTTGGCAGACACCATTCAAAGCACCCGACAGAAGCATGCCTGTTCCTCAGTGTGTGAGGCTCTAGCGGACAAAAAACTCCTGATTCTTCCATGTTCTACCAGCTGCACAGGGAATTGAACCCCTAACCCTGGGCAGTGGTAGTGCCTTGCTCTATCCATTGAGCTACACAACTTTTAGCTTTTCAGCTAATGGTCTTGTTTGGGTTTAACCTTGAACTCTGATGCAGCGCCTGTTGGGAATCAGGGAGGTTTAGTCGAGGTTTCACTTGACTGCAGGGTCGGACAGGTCAACTGATCCATTTGACACATGGGTGGGGGTTTAAGTCCTTCAACCATACACTCTTTTCATCTCCGCCTTTGAAATGACAGGGGCGGCCCCATGCACCCACTGCTTAGAATTATCCATGTTTTACAGCCCTGAAAACCAATACGCCCCTCACCTCGCTGATTGGGATCAGGCAGTGGGCAGCTCTAGTCAAAACTTCAGACTTGTTTTGTGGGTGGAGGTCGCCTTGAGGTTGCAGACATGGGCATTTGACTTGAGGGTTGCCTGTGCAGATTCCCTCCCTCAACATGCATTGAGGCAACTGTGCAAGACACTAAAGCCCCAACAGATGACAGTCAGAAACTGTGGTTATACTGGGGAGCCACAAGTAGCAGTTCGATTCCCAGACCAGCAGGAGAAATCTGGATTGGGAAAGAGAATGAGGAATGTTCTCTCCTCCGTCAACAACTATCACTGAGGCTTTTGGGAAAAGAACTAAACTGCAAACAGCTCCCAAGATGCTCGAAGGCCACCAGTTGCAGACTGATGCAGACTGCATGAAAGTGAGGCAGTGAAAGAGAACACACCTGCTCAGTCAGCTTCAACTAGATAAGTAAATGTAAAAAAAAAAAAAAAGAAAATAAATGAACACTGAATTCCAGCTGAGTTCAACAGTACAGCTACCAGTACAGATACCAGTTCTGTGTAACAGATCGATACACTTCAGACCTGCTATAGACCTTGATAAGGGTTTTGTTACTTATCTGGGATTTTTGTTGTCTGTTTGTACAGCAGGAGTGGCGATAACAGTGCAGGGTGAATATATTCATGCAACAGCAGCACAGCATACAGCCTCGACAGTAAGCATCCAGCCTGAAGAAGTGTCTCTGAGCAAAACACTGATTCCCTGGTTTTCTGCAGCCTGACCTCTGACCTCTGAATACTCATGGACACAGATCATCTATCAACTGTTGGTCATTAGCCCAAACTGGCAAAACCAAACTTTACCAAACTGTCTACCCTGTTCATCTGAACTTGAATAAAATATTATAACAAAAACACATGAATGAATTTTACACATCTAACAAATGCTCAACAGTGACTTTGGGCTCTAAATAAACTTGAACTTGAACTTAGATAATTCAAAACACTATGTTTATTCCAATTTATAATTAAAACTCACTGGGCGCTTTTATCCAAAGGATGGCCGTAGTGGGAATTAAACCTCCAACCCTGGCAGTGTTAGTGCCATAGGAAATGACTAATGATCTCATACAGTAGTACTTGTAAATAAGACATTTCCTCTAAAAAATCCCCATGTCTGTATTCTTAGCATTTTTAATGACCCACATTAAAACCAAAGGATGCAGCTTGTGGCAGTTTTATTCCATGAGGAATGCGAACAATGCTAACAAGCCATTTAAGGGAAACTGTAGGACAGGGGTAGAAATTTTCACCCCTTACTGTGAACAGAGTAAGCGTCTTGTTGGGGGTGGGG
>OMLF01030416.1:10275-25665 GCA_900302615.1 Holocentrus rufus
TGCATGGAGGAGAAAAAAAAAAAAAAAAAAAACAAAAACAAAAAAACAAAACAAAACAAAACTATACTATCAGCATGACTAATACAATTCCATTCATTCCAAAGCGCTACAGACTCAAGAAAATATCGAATGCAGCTCCATGCCTATTGTTTCAAATGAAGTTGATTACTCCGTTTCAAGTGTCACTGCTTTTTTTTTAAGGAAAGGGCTTCACATAAGAGCTAACTACAAAAATATTCTTGTTAATTGTGATTTTATGTGAGCAATCATCATAGAGTACAGAGGTTTATGGAGTCAGTCTAACTAAAGGATTTATTCTGCTAACACCCCGGCCCATCCAGGGAATAGCATATGGCAAAGAAAACTGCCTAATTTGATGGTAGACTGAATCAGAATGAATAAATCAAAAATTCATCTAGAACAGTTGAGTTTTACTGTATAAAAAGTCAACTGCTGAAAAGGCTAAAGCTTTGATCTGTACCTCCAGTGCTAGAGGCCAGACCCGTGGTCCCGTGGGTCACCATCGACCCACAATTCAGTGCACACCCGGGGGCGGGCATTCAGAGCAAGATGTGTGGCGCGGAAGTGAAAGAGATAGAGAAAACGGTGAAAGCAGAGGGGAGGGTGACATTGTGCGCATCACTGTGGTGTGTTAGAAATATGTGACTATAGGTTTTCTTTCTGAAGGTGGAAGGTCAGTGAAGCGCGTTGGCTCCGTTTTTGAATGGCAATGTTCCTTCGCCCCGCGCGCGCTGCAGCTCTCACGGCTGCCTTTTTTTTCCTTTTGTGCAGATACAGCAGCCTGGGAGTGCCGCTAAAATAGACACGCTAGTCGGGTGGTGAGACAAGGTTAACTCTATCGGACAGCCCGGGCTCTCTAACTTAGCTCCCGGCTCTTTCACAACAAGACAGACATGTACATTGTTCCAATGCAAAATTAATAATGCTGTTCTTTAATATTGATTGACTGCGCACTTTCGCCCAGATGTTTCTACGTTCTATTTCCTCTCAATTCCACGTGCACCCGAGAAAGGCTATTCAAGGATTCATTGCTGAACACTCGGAGCATTGAAGTTATCTGTCTTTTAATTCTGAGAGGCCCAAGTTTTAAATAAGTGCTCTCATACGCTCTGGTTTAATTACAGTTTACACACATGGACATGACTTAGGTTGTACCTGAATATATTATCCAAAAAGAGCAGTCGATAATAAAGATCTTATTCCATGTCCAATACATACTGATCTCTATTCTCTTTAGGTTACCTTTAATTATTAATACCTCATTGCCATGTCCTTGCCCTTCTACTTTCACAGCAAAAAAATACTGATGGTAACAACCCAGTCACCAGATAGTCATTATTCCTCCTCAAAGTGGGTTTCTTTACACACCTCAAGTTCCTATGAAAGTACTTAAAGCCCTCTTCTGAACCTTGAAAATCTCTGTAAAATAGTGAAAAAGCAGAGAACAATCTTAGTAGAACAATAGTCCGATAACATACTCTCCCACAGCTCAGAGTGTCCCTATCTCCTCCGTCTCATAAAAACTTAATGCAGCCAAGCTCTTAAAACCCAGACAAGGAGAGCCCATTTCACCAGCAGACAAGTTCAATTTCACTCCAGAACCTTCTTCAGGAAAAAAAAAAAAAAAATGCATCCTTTTTCCAAAGCCACTTGGCAGAAAAGCGAAATCCTATTAAATCTTTCAGCAAAGCTTCCATAAATATTATGAAGAAAGTGTCCCAAGTCACACTTTCTGCTCTTAACCCCATCCACTAAAACGGAGCACCGTCCACTTCCTTGAAAAAGCTATTGTTGCTGGATTCTGGCATGACGGTATCTGCTGTGTTGTCATAACCATCCCCTCTAGGATACCAGAACTACCAGATATTTCAACTCAGGAAAGCAGCTGCATGCATTCCTTCTGTTGTATTCCAGTAACAGTCATATTCCATCTTCTAAACTCCATGCACATTTTGATGAAAAGCTATATTGCACAATTCCATAACCACATGGACCGAGCAAGCAGGGTGCAAACTGAGCTAACATCTTAAAAAGGTCTGCAATAAATTAGGTTCCACTTCTGACAAAAGGAAAACTGACTTTAAATCATCACTGGGAAAAAGAAAACTTCAGAGAAAAAAATAACTGGAAACCAGTCTCACCTCTCTCACAAGTACTAGCCCAGAAGCCCGTGCCGGTGCAGTCACAGATGAAGCGGTTCCACCCTTCTTTGCATGCACCGTTGTTCTTGCAGGGGTTGCTGTCGCACTGCTTGCCCGTCACCTTACTGCATGACGGCTTGATGCCCGTCACGTTCTGGGACTGAGCAATCTGGCGAATGTCCTTGCTGCGTCCGTCAATGAACAGGTCCCGGATGCAGCCCACATAGCCGTAGTTAAGCATGGCGGTCCATAGCTCGGTGGGGAGCACCAGGCCCACCCGGTTGTCGGGCAGCCCGCCGAGATAAAGGTCCCCCTCTAGGTCCAAAATCTCGTTCTCCCCGCTGGCCGTGAATGGAGTCCGGCGGCTGTTCACTGAGATGATGCCTGTGGGAAAGCGAAATCTATTAGGTACTGCCATGATCCACTGCCAATATACACATTTTCATTTGTTTCCATTGCAAAATCAACATATTTAAGATTTTTTTTTATTTGAGCAGTGTCTTTAGTGATTTACCATATGTCTCCTTATTTAAAGAAAGTACTAAAAAAATCCTTTAACAAAGGATGCTGCATTTGAGATTAAATGACTCCAAAATGATATTTTATGCAGTGTATATGCTCCTTAAGAAAATTAAAGCAACAATTAACATTAAAACAGTTAATTAAATACATCTTCTGGTCAATGTAATTGCTTCCTAACAAGAGTAAAATTACAGCCACTCCATATAATTTGAGTCTTGTGGCATATCTTCTCATCATGTCTAAAGATAGCGCTGAAACCTGTGTATCAAATTCTGCATCATGCTTAACTGTGAAGCTGGAATCACACTTAATACCTCTATTCCATGCAAGGATCCCGCGGCTCAAATGTATTAAGATGAAATTGATTCCACATGGTAATCGAGGGTAGTATTACAACTTTTGCACCGTCAAATTTTCGCTAAAACCTTCATTCGATGATTAAGTGTTTCTTCAAGAAAACTTCACAGCGCTCTTGTGCAACTTGCACAACTTGTATGCATGATTAAAAAAGAAAAAAATAGAAAAAAAATTCAATAGACGCAACACCTGCACGGCAACGCAACTGAAATAAAAAGATGCAGCAGCACTAGATTCTTTCATTTGTGTCTCAAATGGATAAACTTTCATCACAGAGCAAAGCGTTCGACACAACAACTGTGATTTTGACTCGACAAGATCAACACTGCTGTATTGTACATTTTATATGTCTTATTTATCTATTATTTGTAATGTACTGGTTTAGTTCTTGAGTTTGTTCTCCTCCGCTGAGAACTAAAAGGAATACAAAAACAGCTCCACCTCCCTGGACGTTTAAATAGTTTATTTGAGAGAGGAAGAAAGGCATGGCTTGTTTTGAGATTTTTTTCCCTTATCTTGCAATCTTACCCGGACCTTTCTAACAGCCCTCACTAAGGTCAAATAAATGTAGCAAGGAGATGAAAAGGTCACTTTTTCCACACAGCCCAAATTTAGCCTGTCTGAATATGGTGTAATGTGAGCTCTAACATTTTACCAGTGTTACATTCACCTTGCAGCCAGACAGAGTGATTCTGGCTGGAGAGCTCTGCAGACAAGAAACTTAATTCACTTGAAACTCCCATTAACATTTCACTCAAGCCACAAGTGTGATTATGCCTGCTCTTAACCAGCCCTCAGTCTCATATCCATATATCTGTCTCATTCCGTTTTTTTTTCCCGGTGAAAATCCTACTTTCCACTCAGCTATCGCACTGGGGGATGGGGCGGTGATTAATCAAAGCAGCGAGCCCTGACACATGGTTAAATTGGCTGCTCTAACCTGATATATAACACAAGCTGTAGCAGAGACGAACACACCACAGTCCTCTGGAGGATCCCACCTAATGTAGAGATTGTGTTGGGTTTGCAGCTCAAGGCAACAGAAGTTCCTAACCTTTTTCTCTAATATAATCTTCTTGTAATACTTTCTGTGTATTTGGCCATGTTTTGAGGTCAGAGGACATACAGATGGAAGCAAGCGAGGGAAAATAGAGTCAGTTGCTATCAAGAGAGAAGCATGACTTTGTCCTGGCAATAAATCATCGCAGAAATTACTCTTTTGAGAGCGTTTTTACATCCTTTGTGGGTGTGAACACAGCACATGATAATGAATTATATTTTCACTTGGTTTGGTGGAGTTGCAGTGTGACAGCTATTATCAGACCACAGTGCAAACAGCACTAAATATAGTCCATCATGGGGTACTTTTTTTCCCCCCCTAAGTTCTCATGATCTAAAATTCCTTTCAATTAATCTACTACTAGAACAGCATTTAGCATTTTGTGAAATATGCAAAACTGCCATGCAATTATTTAAGTGAGGACCATTTAGACTCAACTGACAAAGAAAATATGGAATAAGCGTAATTTATCAGTCAAGCCAATGATAAGAACCATGTGAACTCAACATCAAATTTCATGCTTATTCCACTCCCCCCCTCAAAAAATATTCTCACTTAAAATCGACATCCCCCAACAATTTCACTTAGTGCACCTTCAATTGAAGAAAAACAAGGAAAACCATTTTCCCCTTTCTTTTTACTGTATTTTCATGCTGCACCAGGATTTTGGCGTTAAATTCACTGAGCTGGAGTGTGATCAGTTAATTTAAGGGCACCTTTCTCTCTATAGTGGCTTTGTTGTTAAATACCGACTTTGAAAACATTTCAACTAAATCTAATTTGTACTGTGAAAAGAAATGAAAGAAAGAAGAAATGTGAGAAATGAGAAATTTGAGAAATGTTCATCTTAGTTATTTTATAGCAAATGGAAAGTTTCAAAGTTTCATTTGCTACTGCAAAATGCGGCTTCTACAATCTCATTTCTTATTGGTTCAGTTCCTCTCTTGCTGCCCTTGTCCCTCTATCCATCCTTCACCCTCACCTGAGCGTCCGTCTCTCTGGATGTCCACATGGTGCCAGGCCCCGTCGTTGACCTTGGCCTGGGTGGCCTTGACCTTGATGGTGCCAGACCCCATGTCCAGGAGCAGGTACAGCCCTCCGTCCAGCAGCTCCACGGCAAAGAAGTCCACCTTGTTGTTCTTCTGGCCCTTGGCGTCCCGCCGGTCCTGGGGCTTGCCGTGGGTGAAGAGGATCAGCCCGTTGGGTTCGGAGGTGCGGAAGTCGAAGGAGATGGAGCCAACGCGCTTGGTGTTCCACTTGGGCAAACCCAGGTAGGATTCTGGGGTCTCGAAGTTGATGGGGTCTAGGGTGGGTACGTTTTCACACTTGAAGACCACATCACCCTGGAGTTTCATTTTGGGGTCCACAATGCGAGCCAGGCGGGACAATTCCAGGCGGATATCATTGTTCTTGTACACCACCTGGGGAAACAATGTAGGAGATGCATATTCTCAACTGTAATCTGGTAATACAGGACAATCTGAGACAGATAAGGATGATGGGTAGCAGGCTGGTTAACAGCCTAGTAAGGTTTTCATCTACTGCCGCAGTATTGCTAGTGGGCAGTTATTTGCAATTATGTCAATCTGGGTATTATTTGAAACTGCAAAAGCTGCATTTAAATGTATTAAATATGTGGTATGTATCCAAGTAATAAGATAATAACTGCAACTTTTTGTGACTGGTGAGTATGAAAAGTGTCAGAGAAAAGTGTCAGGAGGATTTTTTATTTATTTATTTTTAATCATTATTCAATTTAGCTGATGCACACAATCAGTCACAGCAGGGGATATTTTGCCAGCACAATAATGGATGAAAAACAACATTTTCTATGTTAATACATTGTGCAGCGTTGCATACTGCAATATCAAATAATCTTACTGGCGATATTACATATTGTAGATTCAAGGACGGCTCGATCGATAAAACCAATATCTTCTAAGGTGCAATACCACAAATTGTATCTCATACATTTTGTATTTCACCTTCAATCTAATCCACTATGAAAAGAAGACATAAGCACATGACTATATTTTCAATGAATTGAATATTGCCTACTGTGCAAAGTGTGACACAATGTTTGGATTATTGGAGTTTTCCCAGGTGATGTTCAAAGGGTAGTTCTCATGAAGATAGGGTGAACCCCAAAGGGGTATCAGTGTCTCTTGGAGAATATATCCAATATCACACCTATTTACCCACAATAAATTTGCACCAACCCCCTAATCCATAAAACGAGAAAGCAGACCCACATTATAGTCAAATACAACAAAATACCACAGAAAAAGAGAGAAGAGTATTGTCAATTGGAATCCATTGAGGCGGAAAATTAATGTTTTTTTTTCATGCCTTCATTTTTTTTTTTTTTTTTATCTGGGGAAGAAGACGGGGTTTTCTTTCTGGTATATAGGACAGTGTGTGTGTGTGTGCAGGAAACAGCAACAGTGATAGAGGGAGCACAGCTGTCAGCAAACAGATTTTACTGCTCTGGGATTACCAATAATCCTGGAAGATTTGACAGTAAATCAACACAGGTGACCCGAGCCCTGAGAGGGACTGAGGAGAGGGAGGAAAAAGAAAGAGAGAAAAGGGGACAACAGAAGAGGCGGTGGGAATGAGGGCAGCAGAAAAGAAGGAAATTGGATGAGAAAGAAAATATGGCAGGAGGCAAATAGAGAGAGAGAGAGAGAGAGAGAGAGAGAGAAATCTAGAAGATTATAGGCTATATATAAAAAGCTTGTGTGTGTCACTGTGGCATTTTTTCAAGAAGTGTGTGTGTGTACATCTTCGCACGGTGGAAAATGCACCCATATCGGTGTCAATACCGTTGACAAGAACACCTCACTCTTGAATCTCTCGAGCATGGTGTGGAACAAAATGTGCTTAAGTGCTTAATCTAAATGCACCCTATGGCTCTAATGAAGTTCATTTTACAGTATTTGAAACAGGGCGGTTTAGAGTCAAGTCAGGCTAGGCGCAGGAAGGTCTAAAGTTGAGGGAACATAAAGCTGCACTCGACATGAAGACTGTCATTTGTTTGATCATTTATTTTCTGTTGTATTTTTCTGATGGAAAAAAGATGACACCTCTCACAGTTTGACTGTCTGGGAGTTATCCAAACATCTGTGAAATATGCTACCATTAACATTACAAAATGAACAACATAACTTGACTTCACTATAAAAGGGGGTGATTTTGAGAATAAGTAAGTAAATAAGTAAGTAAGGGTAGTCTTTATTGAGACCCCGAAGAAGAAATTCAGGGAGAAACAGCAGCAGCAGCAGAAGTAGAAATAGATTACAGAAATTACCAAAATTATTTTTTCTCTATGTCCCCATACAAATAGCTTTTTCCTATACCTTACAAAATGAATTAGAAGCCAAAAAATATATAGTAGTATATGTACATTTGCATAATGTATATGTATTATGTATATGTATATTAAATATATGGAACATGTGTACATGTGCATGAATGGAACTTGGGAAAAATAAATACATGTAACAGTATATTATGTCCATGCACCATGCAAGATGAGCATTTTGCGGTGCCATATGGCTCCAGTTCTTTTAGCCTCAGCCACAATTTTGCTAATGTTTTCATTTCTGGCTAAAAGCAAAGAATACAGCTTGCATTCCATTTTCACCTGACTTTTAGACTACTCTTGGGCAAAAGCACAAACTGAATATTACATGACAAGGGAGAGAGAAGGGACATATCCTTTAATGTGGCTCATTTGGAATAGAGATTTTTTTAATACCATGGTTATGTGAAGGTGACAAAGCAGTCCCAAGCTCCCTGAGCCACAGAGCTCAAGAAAAACAGCAAGAGTTCATTTGCAAAAATAAAAATCTCCAGCTGTATTCCTTTCTGTAAATTGTGCAATAAAAAATCATACTAGTAGGTTAATGTCTAGGCATTAACCATAGGCATAGGCAATTTTGCAGCAAATTTTGGGGTTCTGTACTCATGCTATATAAAGCATTACGTACACTAATCAGTTCATTTTTCCCCCCGGAATGACTTATCTGTTTAGGAGAACCTCCAAGGTGCTCTGTCTTTGTGTGGCAGCCAATATGGCTTCTTCTAGCTCTGTAAAAAAAAAAATGCTTGTTTGTCTTAAACCTGAAATATGGCAGCCTGGCCCTCCTTCTTATTTGGCTTGACAGTGGTAAGCCTTCACCACCCCCTCGCCCAGGCGCCTCAAAATCACTCAGAGACGTACTAATCTACCAATCAACCAGCCCCCCTGACAGCGAGCAGATCTGTTTTGGTATTATGATTTTGTTGTCCATTCTGCTGCAGGCTGATCAATAAGGTAATGGAAATGATGTTATAAAAAAGGAATTGCCTACTGTGGCTGTGTGCGCCTCATCTTTGCCTTTGTTATGGCTGTGCTTTGCAATGCGAGCCATCAGCGTATCAAGCAGCCTTGTGGGGCCCATTCATACCGCACGCACAGGGGACTCTAACGACTCCATAAAGCCCAGATCCTCCATCTCTGCCCTGGATGGCATATTGATCTGGCCTGGTAGGCAACAAGGAGAGGGGCACACACACACTCACACATACACACACACGCACGCCCACAAAATCCCCCTCACTAATCTACTTCAGATCAGTGCTCATGTCCTCTTGGCCCTGGCCACAGCTGCTGTCGGCTGGTGATTTAGCCCCAGTGTTAATGAAGAAGCTGGGTAATTCCACTGAAATAGAGTGGAGATACACACACCGGGTCCTCACCAAGCTCCACAGAGGAGACAGAGTCCTCCATGTCCTCAAACACACACACACACACACACTAAAACATAACTGAATGCACATACATCCAGACATATGTCAATGTTTACCAAGCGCAGATCGATCTCACAATACCCAGTCAGTAAATACTGTTTGAAACTGGATCAGACGGGTGATAGATACAAATTAAGTGAGTGATATGCCATAGCCATTATTGGAAATCAATCTAATTACCAAAGGCATTTTTTACAATGCTTCGCCAATAGGGAATAGAGAATTGCCCAACACAGTCAAACACAGCAACACACATACAACCCGACGCAGTATTTTATTGTTTGTGTGTTTACACCCACTGCTGATCAGCATATGTTACGAGTCATTATGAAATTCTGAGAAAATCTGACCTTTTTAATATGAAGGATTTACTGTTTCAAGGCAAGACAGATGCAAGGAGGCATTTAAAGTTACAACACGTAATAATTTAATGCCAGTCAGTCCATTGTTATTGTGATGGCTGCTGAGAATATGAGCTCGGAAAAGCAATGGAGTATCAGCCGGGAAGGAAAATGTTGTTTTATTGGATGAAAAAAGGTGGAGGAATTGTTTTTTATTTGTGACAATTTGGTTGAAATTTTTATGCAGCCACCTTTTACACAAAGTCACCGCTTCCTCTGTTTTTTTTAAGAAATACAGGCAATGAGATTTTGCTGTAAAAATACAATGAAATAAGATTTATGTGATTTTTTTTTAAGCAAAACTTCCCAAAAAGCTACGGTTAGAATGAGCTTAAAATAAGAAAATAAAAAAGCAAAAAAAAGAGCCATTTTTCATTTCACTGTGAATTTAACCATAAACCTACAGCAACCAGAAGGAGTCGTGACCATAACAGTAATGGCTGAAAGAGCGACAAAGGCATCTGAGGGAAAATGAGGCTTTTGACGAGTTTTGCCCAAGGCCATGAGAAAAATGTAAAGTCTGAACCCAATACATTTGATTTGGCAAACATATCCTGTTCTTTGTATGAACTTGTCAAAATTTGTCTCTGTAGCAAATATGCATTGGCCTTTAAACCCGTGCACAAGTCCCTGGGGTCAAATGAAATACTTAAAGTGGATCATTTATATTCAGGGTCCGGGGGGAAGGCGTGTCTTTGAAGCCAAGTCTTGATGGACCAATGCTGCAGTGGCAACACACCCAGACCTAATACACCATTGCCTACTGAATGCCAGTAAAAGCATAAATTACAGAGTTAATTAATAATATAAGTTCAAGCCTGAGTCCACAGGATACCTTGACATTTTAATTTTTAGTCTGTTATTTTTTTCTCAAAAGGCACTTGTCACAATAGGCTAATGGGGATAAAAGTACTCTGTCATTAAGTCATTGAAAGCTAGCCACCATTGTTTCAGGAATATGCCAACATTTGAATATGCCCAATTTATCCTGGCAAATAAATTTTAAAACTGGTCGGTATAAGCTCCTGTCACATTATCTAAAAATCACCACAGTGCAGGATATACTGAACACGCAGATGTTGCAATTAAGTTAGAAAAGCCAGGCGATGTGAATAATTTTTTTCCCTCCCTGAATCAGTAATAATGTACTGTTCACATGTGTTCAGCAGAGGTGAACAAGTCGCTGCACAAAAGGCCTCAAAGAACAGGAACATTGGAATTAATTACCTCTGTTTTTTTCAGCTGTTCTGACCTATAGGACTTACAAAAGAAACGGAACCTTTTCAACAAACCTAATTTCAAAAAGTACTATTCATAAAGTCATCATACCCACAACTGGAACGCTAACTGTAATCAGAGAGCACAGATTTTGAAATATCTCCCAGTGAACCTATTTTGTAATATGATTATATAATCCAAAGGTTAGAGTTACAGGTAGGACGCAACATTGTGCAGACTGTCACCTAGAACCAAATACTGTAAACAGTGAAAAAAAAACTATTTGACAGCTACATCTTGCAGGATGGTAAGGGTGAAGTCATTTAATTCAGGTTGGAGGTTCTACCGTTCATCGTTTGAGCCTCTGAGAAAAAGAGTGGAGGAAAAAAATCCTAATAATTAAAAGGACAGGGTGACATTTGCATTTGGATTGGAGGGGAAAACAAGCGCTGCTGTACATACTGTGGTGACTAACACGAAACTGATGACGACAGTGTTCCTCTAAAATGCCAAATATTGGTCTCTTGCCCTCCCTCTTCTTCTTCTCCTCCCCGCTTACTCATCTTTCACTTCTTCTCCGTTCCTCGTCATTTTTTTTTTTTTTGCATGATTGTTTCTCTCCCTCCCGCCCACTGACTTTCTTCCCTGTCCCACCTTCTCCAATCTCTCGCACCTCCTTTTTCATACCTTCTCTCACATCATTATATCTTTCCTTCTCTGTTACTCACCGCCCTCCCCTTTTCTCCTCCTTCCTCAGACAGTAAATAGCACTGCGATGACAACACAAGCCCCTGCCTCCCCCAAACCCCCCCCTCACTGTCTGACACAAGTTGCCGCTGCACACTACACAGCTCCAGTGCTGGCACGGGCGCCCTGAGCTGCTTGGGGTAGTGAGTGTGTGTGTGTGTGTGTGTGTGAGGGGCACTACACAGCTCTGCAAACATCAGGCTGACCAGCGAGTGAGCCAGGCGGCTGCCCACTGGCCCTCAGTCACATGACCCTCTGCGGCCCACATGGCCAAACACGAGCGGAGGGGGGCGGGGCACGTGTGTGAGCGCTGTGCATGGATGACATCCTGTCCAGCCTAAGGGGGCAGATGAGCGCAGCAGAGACTGAAGTGAGAGAGGGTGGGAGAGAGAGAGAGAGAGAGAGGGGTTGCGATGCAGCAAGAAGCATCTCTTTTGTTGTCAGACAGAGTGGAAAGGGCTGCACTCACTCACCCATCATCTTCCTTAGTTTTTTTTTTTTTTTCCTACCTTTTGCAATAAATCTCCATCTTGACAATATTCGGTCATATTCAGTCTTGTTTTTCTTCAAATGAGTGGAAAAAATCTCCCAGTGGGATGAGATGATCCCACTTGTTTCCAATGCAGTTTCAGAATTTTTTAGGAACTAGTACAAATATGTTGAAACAAGGCAGATCAGCCCACTAGGATCAAGAAAACGCTAGAAACACGTTTATTAGCACTGGAAACAAGTGGGATTATCTCATCCCACTGGCAGATTGTTCCTCTTGTTTTAAGAACAGTGAGATTTTAACCCTGGAGACTAAATGATTTGTTAACATGGAGATTTTTTTAGCTTTTTTTTCTTGCCCTGTAGTGAGCAGAAACAAACATGCACCAGCGTTCCCACCTCGGTCTGCTTCAGGCCAGACATCAGACGTACAGTCAGACAGAGATACGGATGCACTCTAATCCGAGTGACTGGCCAAACTCAACTGAATCATTCCTTCATTTGTATCTGGGGATGCTGAAAAGAAAAGGTGGAAGGGGCAGGAGGGAAGAAACGAGTGGTGGAAGAGAGCTAGAGAAGCAGACAAAAACCCAGAGAGAGAGAGAGAGAGAGAGAGAGAGAGAGAGAGATAATACACAAGCAGCTAATGTGGGCGAATGCACTTACACAAGCAAGCACACACACTCGCTCAGAAATATACATAGCCAGTAAAAAGAAAGAAAGATAATACTAAATATGGTCTGAGTGGATGAATAAAGGGACATGGTGGATTTCACGAGGCCGGTCGTGAGCCGTTTGCATTGTCCTCGGCCGCGCCTGGCATCGTGCCTGCTTAATGGAGCTGCCCATGATGAACAGCTGAGCATCACGCAATACTACCACTACGCGGCCACACGGTGAATCACCTCCAAGAATCTGTCGACGCAACGCTCTCCGAAGGGCCTGTCCATGCTGAAGCACACTTGGGTGATATAAGAAACGCATGGAGGACAGAAAAGCCTCAGCGTCAGAGCCCACGATGCAATATGGAAAGATCATGATTAGCATGAAGAGAATTTAAGTCTGAAGTGACAGATGTGAGCAAAGTCTGTGTAAAAAGTACAGACTGATTGATTTTTAAGTTGATGTAGGCCTTGAAACTTAGCAGGAGGGTTTAGATGATTAAAGATTTAACATATAATTCACATTTTTATGATGTACCATTTTAAAATGTTAGCACGTTTATTCATTATATGTGCAGGTCGGTGTACTGTAGTCACTGGCATTTGCATGCCAGAGTGATATGTTTTTTTTTGTTTTTTTTTTAAATGTCTGATTTGGATCAAACAGATCAGTTTGGCTGACGTTTCCCAAATGGTAACACGAGAGGCATGCATACCAAAACAGCATGTGGCGCAGGCGGAGCATTTACATGCATGTACATGAGTAGATACAGTGGATGGATTAATCAGTCCAGAAGGTTTGCAGTGGATTACGACTGTGACTCCTGGGCTGCTGGCTGAGCAACGACGAAGACGTGATGAATTTTCATTCAATTTACATTTTTCATACTGTTCGGGCAATCTTCCACCTGTGTTTGGCGGTGGAAGGATGAATGGATGTGTGGGAAAGCCTGCAACAGATGCTTGGACCCAAAATGCATACAGATTATTTTTGCTTGCTTTCTACCTACCGATTTAAGAGAACTTTCAACATCAGGGAAGATTAAAACAAATCAAGAAATCAAGAAATAAGGCACATCTCCTTAAAGAAAATGAATTAAGTCAGAGTTCCAATAGTTGGTTGTTAATAAGCTACGCCTCAAATTCTGATTTGAATTTGAACCACAACGCTGCCACCATGTTAATAATGATCACACGTGTTCTGGGTTTTTAGCTACGCTTTTTCATGGAAAGCTCAAGGTAGAAAAATATAGGGGCTTACAGGTCATTACAGGGGATGTGTTTGTATGAGAGAGTGAGAGTGAGAGCGAGTAAGAGAGAGAGAGTCATTAGCAGTAGGAGAGAGGAGCAGGGATAAATTAGCCAACCTGGTAATGACTGGAGAAACAACAGCCTGAGCCACTCAGTTAAGAGATAAAAGAATCCAGACAAGGTGACTTTCTCTTTGCTAGCCATTACCCAAATGTGTCTGCTTTTGTGTGTGTGTGTCTTTGCGTCTGTGTGTGTGCACGTGTGCAAAGGGGTGGGGTGGGAGGAGGTGATGGAGAGGTGCCGGCGTAGAAGTAGTGGCAGATTAAAGGACAATGCCACTCTAATTCTGAGTTACAGCCTGACAAGTTGTTCACTTTATCTCCAATCATTTTTATATGCACGCCGGATCTGATTAGATGTTTGAACTTCTTGCTCATTATTTTCATCACCTTGGGTTCATAAACATTTCAGCACTAACCCAGCTTGAATTTAAGTGCTGCCTCCACAAACAATTTAGTCACTACTAAAAGAAAAAATCTTGGATGTGACAATAATGTTTATGAGGCGACACAGGGAAGAGAAACTATTTTCTGGTTTCCATTTCATTCACACATGAGTGCAATAATAAACAAAACGTTTTTTCTAAAAAAAAAAATAAGCAAGCATGTTAATTGCGATAGCTGATGGCCAAAATGAAATTCCAATTTACTGGAAGAGATTCTCACTGTCATCATTGTAGTGGGGAAAACATCAAAAATCCTTGATAGTAAGAGATTGAAAATAATGAGATTGTTCTTTTAGCTGCATGTTACGGCCCCTTATCTGATATGTTGAATTGTCGGCTATGTTACAGAGGCCTCAATATCACTGAGATGGTGCGATTTTAAAAAGTCCTCCATCAGACTGTAATGAAATCGTAAGCCACATAATGATGGTCATGCTAGAATTGCGGAGTTAATACGGCTGCACTTGATGCATGAAATAAGCCAATCAGATTTGGTTATTTCATGCATCAAAGTACATCACCAGATATCTTACTAGCAGCCCAGCACAGACCCAATCAAAATGCTTTATTTATGACTTGTGCAGTGGCCTTACACTTATTCTACATCGCTACTGTACCAATTAACTTACAATAAGTGAATTATTATACTGCTAGGGTACATGCAACATTACAATCTACAATTTTTGGAGTGTTTTTGGCATTGTCTGGTTTACAATATACAGCCTTTGTCTATATACAGTCTCTATATTTTTGTTTACTCTTTTGAGGAAGAGAAAATTGGCCCAGCATTATTCCTGCACAACTCACTGAGCTACTTTAGTTTTATTTTATTTCATTTTATTTATTTAATTTTATTTTTCGATGGGAACTCATACCTGCAGTACGGTGAACTGTGAGAGCTTCTTTTACCTTGGATGGTGGGAGGATCGAAGTCCAGACTGATCCCAGAATTTCAAGGACTCTTTCTGAAAATGTTTACTGCACCAAGCTGCTTTCTGGGCTGTTTACAGTTGCTTACCGCAAAAAAAAAAAAAAACGTATTCACTGGTCATAATAACAGGACATAGCCTCGTTACCCATCAATACTGTCCTCTCCCCTTTGTGCCTTGACAAGCACAGTGGATTTGTTAATCAATACTTTCTTCACTTTTTTAAAAAATAGTTTGAGCACTGTGCCACAGCTTAAGGCAAAACCAAGTGGTGACAGAAATGGCAGAAAAAA
>OMLF01030416.1:25685-36255 GCA_900302615.1 Holocentrus rufus
CTACAACCAAGGACACACACACACACACACACACACACACACACACACATTCTCTCTCTCTCTCTCTCTTTTTCTAACAATAACATTATATGTGCCAGTAGGTTCCTTTCCTCTTATTGATGCATTTTGGTATTTTTGTACAAATTTCGCTCCTTGCTAAATTTTGATGTCATTTGGTTCCTGTTCTGCCGGCAAATGCATTTGTGTATCTGTTTATCGTCTTCATTTTGGGGGAAATGCAATGTTTGTATAACCCCACTGGGGTTTATTTGTTTCCATGCGGTTTGTATTTTGCTTTTTTTTCCTTCTCTCCTCACTCTCCTACATGTTTTTTTTTCTGGCTGTGCTGATAAGCTAAAAATATAAAATGGCTGAGGTTGAGATGCAACAGCCAAAGTGTTAATGGAGAGAGCAAAAGCTTACTGGAGAGAACTCACTGATTTGCATGAAGATGTATTGTCAAAATTAGAGCTATTTATGAAAGAGATAATAGTCTGTATAATATAATATCATCAGAACAGGTTTTTATTGTAATGCTATAATGGAAACGTTCATCATGACTTTTAATAACATTTGATTTCAAAAGGTGCATTAACCTGTGCTGACATCTAGAGACAATGTGAAGACATATTTACAGGCACAGGTAGGTGCAAAGTACATGAACACACACACACACACACACACAGGCATCGGTATTACTATCTTTGTGGGGAAGTATATTGACTTCCATTCATTCTCAACTGCCTTAACCACAGCCAACTAATGCCTCACCTTAACCTTAACCTAATCCTGATTGTAACCTTAACTCTAACCTGAACCAATGTTTCCTTTGTGTGGACCATCCAAAATGTCCTCATAATCACAAATGTCCTCATAGAACAGGTAGTTTCTCAATAGTTGGTCTTCACAAGTATGGTAAGACAAGCCCCCTCACATATATACACACACATATGCAAGTGCTATTTAAAGAGCAAACTCATTAATAATCCGAACACTTAGCTCCCTTACCACTAAAACTTTTGACTGCACTACACCACACTCCCAGACACAAAATTAACATTTAACAGCATGAAAAAATAATTGATAATCAGAATATTTCCCAGTGAAAACCATTTACTATTTACTACACACAAGCGCTTACACATAAAGTGGTTAATGCTGTAACTGTTACTTACTAAGTCAAGATGACAACATTTGGACAACAGAGACCGAATCCTCAGAATAAATCACCAGTGTGCAGAGAGAAAAACTACAGTAAGAACAACACAGATGCTCCCAATGCAATGTGAAAACATAATGCTATTTTTAAGCCTGGACTGAAGAAATCAATCGAGACATTTTTAAGAACTCTGTACAGCCAACAGTCCTCACTTTATTATCATTACTGGCCACAGAATGACTAATGGCGAGCAAAATGTAAATAACAGGCTACTTAATATACTTTTGGCTCTACTCGCAGGCTAAAAGAGCCAGTAAATACATTATAAACGTCCTGAAACAACAACAAAGCCTTTCCCGTTTTATCCCAGGCAAATATTTCTTTCGGATTGCTGCCCATTGGGAGGCATTTTAGCAGTATACTCAAGCTGATGCTGCAAATTACATGTGACAGAAGCAATTTTGGGATATTTTCTCATACACAAACTGCAGTAAGTGTTATGAATTAGATTAAGCGAGGGAATATTGAAAGTCTGATACTTCCTCTGCCAACTCAGCAGCTTTAATTGATAATGCAGTTTTATTTTCTTCCCCTTTCCCCCCTCCTACCGTGACCGTGGAAAGTATGCTGACTTTTTTCATATCTAACACAGCTGCTCTGGCTAAGTAAATACTGAGGGAGCATTTGTATGTTGCTGCATTTTTATGCATGATAACAAGAGTATGTACGTGTGTGTGAGTGTGTGTGTGTGTGTGTGTGTGTATCCAGCTCTGCATGTGAAAAGTTACATTCCAAAATTAAATCGCCAGTATTTGTAAGACTTGACACTCGTTCTTGCAAAACTGTCACTGGCATGGAAGTAAAACACATTCTGGGCTACTATTAAAGTTACAAGTAATCCTAAGACCATGGTTTACTAAATAGTCATGTTCTTGAGCACAGAGTATTCGTTTTTTTTTCAATATCATCAGAACAATTTCAGCTAACAAAACTCAAAATAGAAAAATACATGTTCTTTTCTTCTGAATCCTCAATGACATCTTGTGACTATATCACTACGCAGCAAATTTGAAATGATTTGAATAAAAACTACCGAAGTTATCACTTTCAACTGAATGGTGGTGCAAGAGGAAAGGTCATGGGGTCAAAAAAATCAATAGGGCTCTTCCTCCAGGGGCCATAAATGTGCACTGCAACTTTGAAAACAGTAAAATAAAATCTACTGGACTCATGTTCACAAACTGAAAGTTTAGCCTGATGGTGGTTCTTGAGAAAAGGTCATAGGGTCGTCAAAATGAAGAAGATTTTTCTTCTAGGAGTCATAAATGTGCAAATAGTAAAAAAAAAAAAATAAATAACAACGAACTGCGTGGACATGATGTCAATCGAAGTGAATCCATAAAATCCCCAACCTGTCATTTTTGGAGATATAAAGTTTTGAAATGAAAACCTGGACACATTCTTCAAATCATGAACCTATTTTAAGTTGTGTATAAATCTATCTTTAATCATTTGCTAGAGTCCCTCCTACCTCTCTGAGGCAGCCCATGAAGTTGTTGCTAACTGGGGATCCGGGCAGGTCTGCGGTGCTGGGGCTCCCGCCCACGTAGAAGAAGTCGTCGGAGCCTAGCATGGTGTAGTCTTCCTGGGTGTAGCCTGTGGTGGTCAGGATCCCGTCCACGGAGATAGTCACCTGTTGAGGGGTAACACATAGCCAAAGCCGAGCCATTACACTCCGGGATTCGACCCCGCGCTGCGTATTAAAACACATCTCCTTCCTTGGTCTGCATTCTAAATGAGGTACTAGAACTTTTTTTTTTTTTTAGGTTCCACACTGAAGATTGGTGTCTCATTTTACCATTCGCTGAATCGTTTGGTACCTCGAAGTGTTTGTTTTGGATAAGACAGCGTTTTGATCTCGTTGATGGATTTTTTTAGTCATAGGTTTCACAGGACAGGTAAAGAAAATATGGCAGAGGCATATTTTCTTTATCTTTGATGGGGGTAAGAGTATGGATTATAGGTTTGGTTCTGAAACTTCTGGTTGGGGGGGAGGGTTAGTACAATGTTCAAACCAAGGACAAATCGATTGCACTTGTCTTAGGTTTTGGGATTTATCTGGTAACTGCAGACACGCATATACACACAGGTATGCGAGCACACACAAACACACGCACACACACTCACACGGACGTGCGCACCTCACTTACGCACGCACGATCGCGCACGCATTCAGTCCCACACTCATCGGCAGCCTCGCACATCCTCTCCTCTCTTGCACACATCCACATCTACATTATCCACGCACATGCAAAACAAAGGGAGGCTTCTCACACCACATCAATGTGCAAACCAAGGTCTTCACTGTTAGAAGGCAAATTAAACACACTTAATTGGACATGTAAGGGAGTACGTGATTCAATGAGGCCATGCAAAGCTTGAGCAAGTCGAACAGGGCGCATCAGCACGTGCACAATCAAGACCAGGGTCCATATCCAAAGACTGTTGCAGAATAGTCAGTGCTGATCTCTGACCAGGTTTAGTTCTGATGTCACGGTGAAGTTTGCACTGTCACTTGACTAGACCGATAATCGTAGATCAGTATGCTTATTCTTTGAAGTTTTATGCATATGGGCCCAGGGGTTCTTGGGGGTCAAGGTTAGCCACGACACACACCAACACTTTCACCAGCATGCTACAAAAACACACACAGGGAGGGGGAGGGTGAGTGAAAGGTGGAAGGTGAATGAGTGCATTAGAGTGTTAGTGGTTATTATGGGTGAGAGAGTCTAAGTCATATGAGGTTGGGAGGATGAAAGGTCAATGAGGTGTGGGCATGCCATGCGCCATAGTGAGTTGGAAACAACTGTCAGAGCTCCCGCAATGAAGGTTAAGGGTTGCCATTTTTGGTATTTTCTCTTTTAGGGCTCGGTGTTGAGGTGGAGGTTGTCACCATCTTTGTTGGAATTGTGGCAAGCTTCTGTCAGTTCTGGACGACAGTCCTCACAAAAAATGGGGGCTTTTTGTGTGAAAAAAATAAAATAAAAGCAAAAGGTAAGTCGCCCTGACAAAGGCAAAGAAGTCGAATCAGTTGTTTTTTTTTTCTCCTTTTTTTTCTTTTTTTGTTTTTTTTTTTTTAAAACTTGTTGGAACTTTGCAGCAATGTGGAAAAAACAAAGAAAAAAAGTAAAAGCCAGAGTGAAAAAAAGAGGATGGGGGATCGTGGGGGAAAGAAGAAGGAGGTTGTTGGCAGGTCAGGGAAGAAATTGAGAAGAAGTGAAGAAAGAATTGCCTGGTAATACAAACCCATCTCCTCATTTTTTGATAAGAGTGTCTAGGATGGAACTCAAAGAGAACGAATAAAAGAAGAGAGGGGGGAGGGGACACACGGCAAACCCAAAAAAAGACAATAAGAATGATATCTACCAGACAATGTAGTTTGTTTACCATAGCGTGTCCAATGCCTGATTGCTTTCCAGAAAAAGGGGAAGAAAGGAAATCAAAAGAATAGTGAACAAAAACGGTTGTTAATAAGGATGGAGAGAAAACAAAAACGAAAACCAATGATGAAGAATTAGGATGTTAGTACATTAGTTGGTTAGATATTGGTTAGTAATAAAATGACTTCTATCATGGATGAGTTAGTGTTCCAGTGGATAAACACTACATGATTTGTCAGCAGTAAATCACAACCTCGCCATCCTAGCCAAATTTTCTAGATCGGGGCGCTGCAGGAAACCCTTTAAGAAAAACTACTGTATGAGGGGATCAGGGATTTTATGTGTGTGATCTTCTAAATTTGTGTAGGATGGCTTAATTGAGGCTAAATCCCAACAAAATCTTGTAGTGTTTTTTCACCCTTAGTCTAACAAAGCATGTCTTCCAAAGAAGAAAGAGAAGGATAGTGAAAGAAAGACAGAACGGCAGAAAGAAAGAAAGAAAGAAATAGATAGAAGAAAGCAGGCAAGCAGCCCCTCAGCTCTTAGCTTTCTAACCCCCTAAACTGTGTGTATCCCCGTGGGATTTTAGGCTGCAACCTTTTACTAACCTGTAAGGCAAACCCTCACTGTCAGGTAATGTCAGGAAATCGGCACTTACTTGTTCCGCTGCTCTGAGAGCAACATTAAATGCTGTCTCACCTTGCAGACACACTAAAGGTCGACCAAGACAATCAAGTGTAAAATATCCATTCACACTATGTAACATCTTCCCTCGCTAAAGCTAAACTGGCACCATGTAGCGCGGGGTCTCGGTATTTTGCTGCTTTATCTGTGGCCCTCCGTAGCGCTTGTCCAAATGCAGCAACATAGAGCTTTAATTGATTTTACCTAAATAGGGTTCATTAGATATAGTATTTCCAACTCTGAACCTCTCATAAACAGAGCAAAAACTTATTAGAATATCCATATCTGCAGGTATTTGCCTAACTCCATTTGTTTCACATCGATTACGCAAACCTGGCGCTATCTCATTGATTCACAGTATCTACAAACATTGTTTTCCTTCTCTTTTCTCTTCAGCAACTTCTACATTGATTCATGGCTCCACTAAACAGCAAAAATCAGCTAATCCTTATGATTAGTTACATTAGGAGAGGGCTATACAAAATTGAAGTAACAAATTCTGTTTATGGAAACGTGCACTATGATAGAAATTCATTCCTATCCTAAAAAAGCATCTTATAATACTCTGATCATCTGCACTATAAATACAAGTTAATGGACGTCTGAAATCCAAACAGACTCTACTTTGGCTATATCCTCAAGCAGAATAAAAAGAGTTTCTGAAAGCAAGAAGATAGCGACAGCGCCTGATAGAAGTGTCAGCTTAGGGGAGTGTGAAGCAAAATAGAAGTATCAGATAAGTTTAATTTGAGCGAACTGGGAACTGAAGTTCAACACGCAGATAAGCAGCAGAGAAAAATATCTAACATAATGGTACCTGGACTAAACTATCAATAACATTAAGCAGAACTGCTTTGCCCAATGTGTTTTTTTCCTTTTACCTATTCATTTAGTACAATGGAAATTTAAAAAATGAAAGTTTAAAAAATATATACAAAAAGATAACCAAAAAAAATTAAAGAAATAAAAAAAATCATGACATCTGTCTCAAAAATGTTTCTGAACTGTGGCGATGGAATGACAACCAATCAGAACAAGGTGACATTCTTAACGCCAGCTCTCTCAGAGCTCTTGGAAGCAGCTAATCTAAAGCAAAATCCACCTGTCTCCAAAAGCCGTCCATCACCGTTACCCCCGATTACCTGTCTCAGGTTGCGTGTCACTTTGATGTCGTGCCAGGCATTGTCATTGAATTTTCCGTTGACTGGCTCAACGATGGCCTCAAAGGCCCCGGAACCCAGGTTGATGACCAGAGACACGGCCCCGTCTTTCAGCGCCAGGTTGACGTAGTCTGCGGACTTCCCTGTGTGCAGGAGAAGGCCGTTGCGTTGCCAGGTCTTGAAGGAGAGTGTGATCTCATCGCTGCTGCTCTGGATGGGGTTCTGCGACAGGTCGTAACAGAAGTACTCCGAGCCACGGAAGGTGGCCACGTTTTCCTCCCTCGCTGAAATGAGAAAGATAGAGAAACCAAAATGATTTGAACGTATTCTCATGCCTGTCATACGGCGATACATCATCAGCATGCGCAAGTGAAGCATTCAACTCCGAGGTCTAGCTGGTGCAGCGCTCTACTAAATGATTCATGATGTTTGTTCCAAAAAAATTATTTTTCCTCATAAGTTTTGTGTTGTGTTGCACCGCAAGTAAACACCACAAGTGCAATACAATCACAGGAGCCTAAAATATGCACTTCAAAAACTGTTAAGTCAGTTGGTAGCCTCACATTCAGCCTTAAATATCTTATTTTTCTTAAAACTGAAATCTACCAGTGGGATGAGATAATCCCAACAACATCAACTTGTTTCCTGAATTGTGTCATTTTCTTGGTACAAGTGGACTGGTCTGCCTTAATCTAAAATATTTTTCACCTCTTTCTAGAAAAAAGTAAAATTGCATTGGAAACAAGTGGGATTATCTCATCCCACTTGCATTTGAAGACCCAATATGAGATAAATGACTTGCTAAGGTGGATATTTTCTGCAGTACAGTAGGCTATACCAGTATCATCAAGAACATCATGTTCTATCTTTATCAAAAAGACTACAACAACCTCAGTGCCCCTCTTGGTCCCTGCATCAATCACACTGCAGCCTAAATAAACAAGAGAAGCGGCTTGCGCTCCATGAGGAAATGACATGACGGCGCGGAGATCGATGGTCACATGAAACAAACACGCAGAAACACATAGGCAGTGTAGTGCTCACCATAATTACAGTTATGATAAACCCATCATTCAGTTCAGATCATAAAATCCTATCTGGATGACCGCAGGCTTAGGTTTCCCGTACAGCCTCTAGACAGACTGACTACTTATGATGGAACACTATTCCCTACTAATGGCGCGCATAAATCAAACGCGCCCGCTCTGATTTTACAGTTTTATATCACTCTGTTGCTGCAAAGTGACTTCCTGAGCCCATTCTTCAGATGAACACAGACAGTAAGGTGAGACAGCGGCAAGGGTAGACGGCAAGAGAGGCACGGTAAAGAGAGAGAGAGAGAGCAAAAATAAAAGAGCTGGATGGAGGAGGGAAAGAAAAGGCTCCACGAGAAAAGAGGAGTGGATCAGATGAATCGTGCACTCCTATGATCTGTGATGGAAGCGCTGACACTTTGCCGCTGCCTCTTAAACAGCAGCCTGACAGACCCGGGCCAGCCTGGCTCTGGGTGAATCTATTACAGACAACAAGGTCAGCCTCGCTCTCAATTATTTACACAGTGTGTTAGGTAGGCACCGCTGAGGTACCTCTGACTCAAGGATAAGGCTAGAAGATTCCTCTCTTAGGAAGACAGCGTTCAAGGCAGCGGCTTTCAGAAGTTGGAAACTTCAGAACGCCTGGAAACAACTAACTGCTGCAGCAGCATGAAAC
Organism: Holocentrus rufus; assembly: GCA_900302615.1. Classification (NCBI taxonomy): domain Eukaryota; kingdom Metazoa; phylum Chordata; class Actinopteri; order Holocentriformes; family Holocentridae; genus Holocentrus; species Holocentrus rufus. Next base: position 33,839 of record OMLF01030416.1, read on the forward strand.
CGAAGCGGTAACAATGTCATCATGTGCCAGCAATACCATTTTCCCTCAGTCGTTTCATTTCCTGCCTGGTTCCCGCTCCTTCGTCTTTTGCATATCCACAGAGAAGTCATGAGTGCCATGAGTCAAAAGGGAAAAGGCAAAAGAGAGAGAGAGAGAGAGAGAGAGAGAGAGAGAGAGAGAGAGAGATGAGAGAGCAAGAGAGAAAGAAAGAGCACAAGGGCTGCAGGCTGTAAAGCTTCAGTTTGCTGTTTTGGCTCAGGCTATATGTAAACATGAGGGAGCGGCACTGTGGAGCTGTAAGAGCGAGAGAGAGAGAGAGAGAGAGAGAGAGAGAGAGAGGAAAGGAGATAACAGGAAAATGGGAAAATGAGTGAGAGACAAAAAGAGAGCGGAGTGGAGCCGGGGATGATGGGGTGCTGTTTCCGGTCATGGAGAAATTCCCCCCTTGGCATCAAACTCATGATTCTACACAACACACAGAGACAAGAGGGAATAGCACGGGAGCGACAAAGGCCCTCTGAAAGCCCTCCTCCGCGTGCCAGGGGAATAAATAGAAACCCATTATTCCTATAGAGACAGCGTACTGTAGAGTACAGCAAGGCGGCGGAATATAGACAGCCGAAAATCAAAAAAAAACTCCTCCCTCTCCCGTTTATTCTAGCGATTTCATGCATCTAATCTGACAAATTGCAGAGGCATTCAAGGCATGGAGAAGCCAGGAAATTGTACATCCACATAATATTGTTCTTGCACAACAGGCGAGCGCATCAAAAAACCCACCAAATAATAGTGCTGTGAATATCAAATTTTCAAGAGAAACAGTAAGTGGCAAGTGAGTCCCATCAATCTTGAAACGCTTACCAGTGTCACTTGAGCCTATCCATAAATCATCTAAAGAAATTCTATTTCAGATGAGTAATAAAACAATACTGGATGTATTGAGAACGCAGATGCATTGCCAAGTAATCTTTATGCCCGCTTTGAAATGGGTCTTCAGCTTATTGATGCACTTATCTTAATTGTATGCCCGGAATAGTGCTTGTGAGTGGAAAAGGATGTAAACTTTCAGGAGGCCTTGAGCCAGAGGGGGGGGCCTTCAGAAAGCTGATACTATGCTAAATGAGATCTATCGATGTTGGGGGGCCCTGCGTCACAGCTTGGCCAGGGCCTTGAATTCAAAGCAGCGCCCTTGCATGTGTCTGACGGCAAACAGGGCGAGTCTTTTCCTCTTAATAAGCAGTAACAGAAGTGACATCTTGTTTCTAAACAGTTTCTGTATCCATACAAGGAGATGCATACTGAGAAAGCCGGCAGTGGCCTGACAGTTCAGCTGCGAGGCGAGCGGCTCGGCGGTGAGTCAGACTTGTGAAGCTGAACTCAAATAAAAGGCACAGAAGAAGCACCCTCTGTCCTTATATCTAAGCTCTCCTTATAGACATGCGGACGGGTAATCCTTCAGATACACTTCCAGACACCTGATCCTGTCTGCTCTCACCTGACCCAAGGGAGAGGGGTCACTGTCATGGCAACGCTCATCTATCTCCCACACAGTCTAATTAGACTGTCTGAGGATTGCTGCTCAAATGTCAAGACAGACTGAAGGTCTTCTTGAGGGATTCCTGCTCGCATTAGCACTAAAGGTGCAAGGACCAAATGTAACCATTAGTGGTTGTCATTCTTCTATGTGACAAGTGTACAGTCTGGCCAGCAGCGAAGGCACAGTCACATAGTAAACAATTTTTCATTAGTACCATAGCTTACAGTGGCCTTTTACTACTGCATAATTGCACCGCAATAAAATGTAGCTGAATTCAACAGAGCTGAGCTGCTGCTTTTCTTACCAACTGGTCCTTGAATTCATTCAACTGTTTACAGAATGCTGATTGGCCCGCTTTTTGAAAATCAATACCCTTAAATATATGTCACTGCCAAATTAAAAGAAAAATATTACTCAGCCTCTCTTTTTCCTGCAGTGTTAGCGTCTGTATTGTGACACGTAATTAATCATTTATAATATTTTGTTACTCTCTAATTATAAAACAACTGGAGATTTTATTAAAAAGGCTACCACTCTTTGCCATGGCATGTTCATCTCTCTACATGTATATTAATTAAATTTAATTACCAATGTACTGTGCAGCTGTAAACACTATCAGTATAACATTCTTGCTATGAATAATAGAAAGAGCAAATTGATATAATGTAATATTTGTGCACCTCAGCAATATTAAACCTGCTGTAAGTGTATACGGATCCATAATAACCAGGGGGAAATGTATTGCCTGTTGAGACATGTTCTGCACAGATTTGTGGCTTTCATATCGATCAAACAGCCAGGTCATTTTCCCTTTTTTTCGCCATAGTCATCAATATTCCATTTACATGCTTGCCCCATGTGCTGGGGCCTGGGGGTTCGA
>OMLF01030420.1:12392-22899 GCA_900302615.1 Holocentrus rufus
CTCCCTCCGCCTCCACCCGGCTTTGATCCGCCCCTGCAGCCACGCTGGAAAGATGACAGAGCGAGGAAAGAGAGAGTGGAAGAGGAGGGGGAGAGGAGAGAAAGAGATGACAGCTCCTCAACAAGTGTGGAGCATTGGGGGAGAGAGAGAGAGAGAGAGAGAGAGAGAGAGAGAGAGAGAGAGAGAGAGAGAGAGAGAGAGAGAGAGAGAGAGAGAGAGAAAAGAGGAGAGTGCTATTCTGATGATGAGGCTCTCAGCATGGGAGGAGGAGGAGACATATGCAGCATCAAGAGGCACTGGAGCTGGGTTAAGCACTGCACACACTCAGTGTCTCTCTTTTTAGACACACACACACACACACTCTCTCTATCTCTCTTTCACACACACACATGCACACACACACACTAGGTTAAACGCCTCTGTTTACCCTCAATCTGGATTGTCGACAGTCTCTCTTGCCATCTGCCCTGGTTGACAGGGATGCTGACTTGTAACACATCCAGTAATAATCAGTCATAGAAAACTGGAGGGTGGGAGATCCGCATTAGGCTGCATTAGTCTTGACAGATGTGCACACACACGAGGATATGCATGCAGTAACTTCATTCCCACGGGTTTGTGTGTCACTGTAGGTGCACAGAAAAACCCTGCGAGGCATTATATATGTTCTAGCTTTCCCCTTCCTCTCCAAAATCTTCTGGTATGTAGATTTTCGCCTATGCAGAATTCAAATTATGCTGCAGCCACTCTACACTCCACCTGGTGAAAAGCACAACGCGACAGTATGGACACACAGGCTATACAAAGACTTGATGGTGAAACTGATACCAACTCTTACAGAAAGATTGAAGCCAAAGTTCTTATCCAGAAACTCTGCTTATAAAGCGTTACAAAACATTATAGGCACATCATGATTGCATTATAGTTTTTTTAATCAGAACATAATAATAATTTATGGCACAAATACTTTGTGGGGCAGCTGAATAGTTGATCGTGTTTAAACTGAATAGAAGTGTCTGGTGTTTTCAGCTGATTCATATCATTGTAAGCTTTGTAACATATTGTCAAAAATGATTTGTACTGAATCTGAGTGTAATGCAAAACAATACACTTAAAGATGCAGCTTTTAGTCCAGGTAACATTTTCCCTTGCAAAAGATTAAATGTTGCTCTAGATGCACACAGACGTACAGAGTGTGGTATGAATAAAGGCACAAAACATAAAACAGTGTCGGCTCAGAGGATCTGAGCTAATATGGGGAACATTTTCTGGCATGGAGCAAGTGCAGCCGTACTGTAAGACTAGAGAAATTATAAAAGGGGTTATTTTCATCCCATGATGCATTTCTTGGAAGTGATGTTTGACTCTGCCCCAAATCAAAGTGCCGTCGAACGATTTGTATGTGAATTAATGCTAATATCACATGCAATATTAAAAACCAAATCTATTTGAGAATTTATTAGAAATTACTTAGCAATTTTATTTTGAAATGCATTTTAATTTGTTTCCTTTATTTATTCTTTATTTGGTTTTTCCTTTTCATTTTATTCCTGTAAAGCACTTTTTAACATGTTTCAAGAAGAGCAAAAAGTGTTAGTTATTAATTCTTTTTTTTTTTCGTAATGTTATAAAGATGTTGGTTCTCAGAGCATCCCTCAAAGTCATTCTGGCCGCTTTAACATCTCATTAACATGCATCCTGTACCCAGACTGATGTAATTTAACTTGATCAAATCTAGCTGGATTTCATTTACATTTAATATTAACAAACACCTCTGCTGTACACAATGAAATCAATTTCTCTTTACCTCATGAAACACAGCGACACAAAATAATTCCTCTCATAATATTTACATCTTTTAACACTGACATGCCGTCTTGCTCGCTTGTATCCTAGCAATCCATTTTTGACAAGTGTGTTATTGTCTGAACCGCCTGCTGCCTGTTTGATTTGGTTTATTTCTGTTTATGCAGGGTCTGTAAGTCTGCATGTGGATCGGTCTCCTCTGTGTGTCTTGAATCTGTTTACACACTGATGCTGTGGCTTTCTGCTCTATTACAATTCACCATCCAGGTTGCAGGTTAATGCCATGTGGAAAGGGAATCTGCATGATCGGGGTTAAATCTTGACCTCTTGGAGAACATCCCAAACCTTTTGCAGAGCCAAGGGAAGATTTCTTTCTTTTTTTCTTTTTTTTTATTTTTATTTATTGTCCCTTATTTCCTCACCTCAGGAGCCATCTGGATCTCGCGGCCTCCCTTTCCCCTCGCAGCACGGAGCCCCATGAAATCCAGATTGCCTGTGAGGTTAATTTTTTATCACCATACCCTGTAAATACATAAAAAGACTGACAAACAGATGTGCACACACACAAATAAACAACAACAACAACAAAAAAAACTCCATCCCAGTTCAAGGAAATGGTGGAGAGGACCTGTTGTCTTTCCTCCTACATTTTTTTAACGCTATCCATCCCTCCAGATCTCGACTTATCCCAGTTCATACGGATGTTCACACTCCATTGAAACCAGTCCAAAAAAGACAACAAACCTGTACAGTAGGTGTGTGTGTGTGAAGCCGTGCTCGGTGATGGTTTGATGGGATCAGCGCCTGGCATCGGAAAACCAAAGATATAAAAAAAAGGAGACTAAATATTTGAACGCATCACCTCATCGGTAACTCAGACCTCGTTAAGAGTTTGATTCCATGTTCGGACCGCGACTAATTCTGCTGATAGTGTGATTTCAGTTCATTTGAAGAGTTTGAAACGGTTTTCAGAGTCTCAGATCATGTCTGGCCTCGAGTTTAAAACACCGCCCTCATCCTCCGCCTCTCTCTTCTCCGCGCTTTGCCAACTGGCATCGAAGGTGCCAGATTAACACACTGGCACACATACATTGGAAATGTTTGTGTGATGTTTGTGCGCACGTACATCTTAGTTTGTGTGTGTGTGTGTGTATGTGTGTGTGTGTGTGTGGGGTGAGATAATTGCCTGGATTTACGGGTGACAGGAACAGTTTACTGTGTCATTCAGATTTTCAGGGACAAGAGTTCACTTACCGGTGAATGTGCCTGACAAAGAGCCCGAGAAAACACACACACACACACACACACACACACACACATGCACGGACAAGCTGACTTGGATGCGTAGGAGTTGCATGGCTTAGTGTTTGTATGTGCCAATGATATATGCCATTGAATGTGTGGGATGGAGGAGCGCACCTACAGATAAACACAGACAGATGCTGGATCTTGCAATGACATACAAACACACACGCGCAAACAAACCAGTTCTGATTGGCACACACACACACACATCCACACCCGCACATGCACAGAGGCCCAAAACCTGATAAACATGCATTGGAACAAAGGCGGTGCACTCAGCGTTCCTGACTGTCCCACAAATGAACTCCTGCTACCGAGATTCACACGAAACCGAGGGGAGTCTGATCAAATACTCCAATTCCCTACTGTTACCCCCTGCCTAAACACACACACACACACACACACACAAAAAACACAGGGCATAGGATGCCGGTTGAATACTAATGCGGGACCTATTTACATTTCAAGCCGCACGACTGTCAGCATATCTCTGTTCAGGGAGAGAGTGGGGAATTGTCGAGAACACACAGTTCTTGCATCGCTCTTAGTTTTATTCCAACCTTTAAACCCACAACATCATGTTAGGATACTCTTGCATCAAGGGGCGATAATGAAACTTCATTCAGCTGGGGGGATATTGCTTCATCTTTCATTTTGTTTACAAATCCCGTGTTTACACGAGTCTCCGTCCTCTGAGAAGCTGGCAGAAGTTTAGACGTGATGCGTCTCCCTTTGGATGCATATTCCTCTTTTTTTTTTTTATTCCATTTTATTATTTTTTCTCCCTTCGCCGCAGACTGACCCACTAAAAGCAGTCAAAACCTGCTGCGTGAATGGAGGAGCCTTTCAAAGTCTAGACCTATTCAGATGTTCTCATTAGCCATCCTTGGCTATAAGAAAAGCTAAACTCGGGCTTTTCTGGGGCTTTATTGACAAGCCACAAATAAAATCAAACCCGCCAGTAAACAGCGGTGAATAGATGCTTGCTTGGCAGGCGTCAATCTAAGCTCACAGCTGGCTGCATGATTGCAGTAGGAAAGAGGCTGCACACCTCCAAAAAATACGATCAACTGATCACATGATGCAGCTCCGTAAAAATCTGATCATCTGCTAATGGGATATTGCATTATTTATCAAATCACTGTGGCTGAGTATTGATTAGGCTGGGGATACTATGGGTAGTAGACACTCTGGTCTATCATCAAATACTCTTGCCAAGCTGTGTGTGTGTGTGTGTGTGTGTAGCCGTATTTGCACACATGCACGTGCTGCACATATATCACAAAGTTGCGAATTAAGTTAAGCTGCTCAACCTCCTCTTCATCTATCTCTCTCTCACACTCTCAATATTTCTTGAATCTGGCTCCACTTATCCGCAGAGTCGCCTGCAGCAACTCATCTGAGAGCAGAACAGAGAAAATGAGGGAATAAACTCCGAAATGGAGGAGGATGATATGTAAGAACAATCATTGTGCCAGGAGGCATGATAAGCCTTTGAATAGGAAGTTCATTTATGGAAGTTCTTAACCCTGTTGCTTTTTTCTCCGTCTCTCTCACAGAATCGTCGGGTTGTTTGCAGACTGTCAAACAAAGAGTTCAGCAACTGAGGGTGTCACAGCCAGGTCAAGAGACGTTTTAATCAGACGTTCACACACACACAGACAGAGTTACTGAGTCAAACATTTGGCCAGCAGGCATCCACCACCAGTGGCTGACTAGAATTAGCAATGTGCTTTGCACTGGCAAGCAATAATCCAATTATACTGCAGGCCAACTGCAGTCTTGCATTGCCCTCTCCAGGTGGCTTAGTGAAGTGAAGAGTGCTGGGTAAAACAGCTCAGTGAACAGCCTTATTGTCATCAGCTCACTCATATTTGACCTCACAGCAAGAAGGTTGTTAATTCAAATCTCAGCCCAGATTCTTTCTGTTTCTTCACACAGTCCAAAGATGTGCAGGTTTGCTGAATCTGAGATTACTATGGCAGGTTTCTATGCTGTAAAATGTGTATCTATATGATGTGGTATATGGTGATTACATGGTGATGCAGTAGGCAATGGATAACGGATTTATGATATGATAAACTCATTTTTTGATTAAAGGGTTTAACTGGACTTGACTGGGTATCGGCAAGGACCTCATGATGCCGTGTGTCATGATACATGGGTCACAATATGATTTAAATCACAATGCATTGCAGTAATCAATTGAATTAACTGCATAAATGGAGCTTAAACACCCACTCTATTTTAAAAAGTGTTTTTTGCTGTTTTTAATGTTTTGCCAGATAAGCCACGATGTATTCTATGTCCACTGCTTGTCATTGTTTTTGCTTCATGCTGGTCAAAACGCTACTTCCTTGTTACACTCACATAAATCAGGATGGATGCAGGACACGTACGTTTACCGGTCTGTGGTAAACAATCGTAGCCTCAGCATCTTACGATCTATTTGCATAATGCTAATGCAATAGTAGTTGACCAAGTTCACTAGATTCTTTTCTCCAGAGACGTTCTGTGGTGTTCAAAGTGTTTCTTCCTAACGGCGCATCTGAATGTTTATCTTTACAAGGTAGGTAAAGTTAAAGGAATACTCCAACATTTTGGGCGAAATACCCTTTTCCAATTTACTCAAACTGAAACAAGATGTTCGATGTGTCAAAGACAAAAAAAAAAAATCACTCAGCATCTCTGAAGCTGTTATTTATTTGTTTATTTATTTATTTATTTAATAATTCCAAGACATGTATTTCAAATACACATGATGCATTGTGTAAATAAAACAGCTTCAGAGTTGCTGTAGGGTTCATTTCTTCACTTTGACAGAGCGAGGCTAATGACTCCTGTAGACTTCAAGTCTTCATGCGAAGCGAAATGCTACCCAACAGAACCAAACCACTGGAGGTACAGAAGTGAAAATGATATCGAACATCTTGTCTCAGTCTGAGTAAACTAAGTGAAGGGTAAAGAGCACTCCTTTGACTGTTATCAGAGCTGGCCTTGGGGGCCGAGGTTTATCTAGCTAACATTAGCAACACACAGCTGATTGATAACGTAGTGAAGTCGGAGACTTTTGTTCTTTGATCTTTGGTCATGTTTCTAACATGACGAGGTTTGTGTGGGCAGATGAAGGTGGTCAGGTATGAGTGCAGAGGGTGGGTGGAGATTTGAAAAGAGGCTGGCACTATTTGTATATTCATAGATCTGCACATACTATATGAAGGCAAAGGTGTAGCCATTTTAAGACATGAAGGGATTTTTTTTTTAATTGATAAAACTAATCAATTTTGTCAAGCAGAGATGAGTTTTTAAGAGTTTAATCAATACCAGGAACAGGTCTTTATAATACAACCTACTGTACAATATTTAGGTGGACTAATATAATACTCAACATATTATATAATAAATTGGGTGAAAACTGATGCAAAAAACTTATAAATTTCCATCAATAAACTCCCACGTATGATACAAAGGGCAAGAGAATTATAGGGCATAGTAAAACATAACAATACAACATTAAGATGTATTGATTTTTTTGCACAGCTGCAGCGACAACATGATGCTTTGACACGCGTAGCAGAATTTCATGCATGAGCCATACTATATCACTAAAAAGGGTGGGTATTATTATTAGTAATTAGAGGTATTCTTCTAACCTTACAACTTGAATATGTACTCTCCATTGCAGAGGGAAATTCAATATGTACTTAATCTTTTATCTGCATTACACACTTTTTATTACACACAATGTGCATGGTTTTGAAAAGTAACATTAAGGTATGTTTATTTCAAACTATCCCTCCTAAAAATGCCCACCTATTTTAAAAGTGGATTAAAAGCTGCAATGACTTCAGATGCTGCTTGGACTTGGCCTGTTACAAATGATTAATAAGAAATGAATTATGCTGCAAGGATTCAAATTTTCAGATGTAGTATTATGTAGTACACTTCACTTCTATCCAATTCAAGGTTCAAAGGGTTTTATTGTCATATGCACAGAGAAATAGGTTGTGCTGTACAATGGAATTTTTACTTTGCTGCTCCCTTTGATTTGTATGTAAAAAGAAGTATAACAAAAAGATATACAAAGGATAATTAAGAAGAATCAATATCTGCTGACAACTGCAACAATACAACAACTACAACAATTCATATTTTTAAACAAAAAAGCCTGAATCAGTTCAACTTTATCTCATGATAATTTTGCATACTATAAAAAACAAAACTGTTATGTGAAAGAGCGCACAAATATTCAGTTTTTTTGTTTGTTTTTTTTGCGACTGTCCATATAGAAAATATGCTAATTCTGTTTTAAGCCCCGAATACTTCCAACTCTGTCATCCATCACCGTCTTAAAATAGGTTGGATTTGCAGACGCCTTCTCTTGTTGGGACTGTCTGAATTGCTGTTATTTCCCCTGAAGCCACTTACAATCACAGAGGAGCAGCACCTGTCTACAGCCTGTTATTTCTATGCTCCATCATTTGACTTGCTAAGCGTTTGGTTATCAGCACTGCGGTCCAACATGCAAACCACAAGGTGGCAGTGCTACACAGGTGGAGAGGCATCTGAAATGAGGTTGATGGAATATACGGTGTGGTGCACTGCCAACTGATTCTTTATTTCTGGCAGCAACTCAACCTTTTATCACATAAAGCAGTCAAAGAGGGTAACTCTATTTCCCCACAACCTCAGCAGTAGCTGGTATTTCTGAGAATATAATGACCATCTGACCTTTAATTCAATCCATAAACTGTATATAATCTGGGTTTTTAACTCCAGGTCTACACTATTCCCTATCTGCTGGACAGTAATTGTGCAGAAACTGTGTATTACTCATCACAACACAGCGGTGTGACAGCTACATGCCAGCCTGGTTCAAGGACTTTTCTATAGTTGCATGCTCAACAACAGAGCTTGGACCGAGGAACGATCCAGAGGCAGCCGTGAAGCCATGAAGAGAGAGGAGATACTCACTTCCCTGGTTGCCATGGCAACATACCTGCTCCTCACTCCAGCATCGTCCCTGAACACAGAGACAGAAGTCTGTCTGATGTGGAAGAGGCAAGAGAGAGACCGACAGACAGAAAGAAAGAGAGGGAGAGACAAGGCATGCATTTTTAACAGTTTCTCGGCGCATAATACACAACTCTCAAAATACTGGGCAATATCTAGGTAGTATTCTCATTAGGATTCAGAAGCCTGTTCCCCAAATCCCAACTTTATATGATTTCAAACAATTCATGTTATTCATTGACACTCAGCACAAGTGCACACACACATATGCACACACACATGCATACACACATCATGATGGGAGTAACTCACATTCCAAACAAGCCCTTAGCAGAGCCTACAATTTGACAGAGCCTACTCGAACTCACCACACGTGTGGGTGGACTTGAAATTCAATGAGCCTCAAAAACAAAGGTTACTTCCACCCAGAGCCTCCAAAATGAACTGAAATTCTCAACAAAAGGCAGCTTGTTGTAATATTACTGCAGGTCTCTAATGGTATTTATGCTGGTTTAAAATATAGCAGGAATTATCATTATAATTTTTTTGTTGTTGTTATTACCATTTTTAAATTATGATATTCTTGCTTTGGATTTAGCTGTTCGAGATTATGTTCTTTGGCTAATTTTACCAATTTATATCATTGGATGAACTGTTGAGATTTAAATCTTGGTCAAGGGAGAAAAAAAAAAGTCAGACAATTTGACCAAATAACCATATTTAACTTCAGCTGCAAAATGAAATACATTTGTGTCCACCCATGAAAGTTAAGATGAGATACAGTTGCATGAGGGAATGGTTGGACAGTGTGTGTATAATAAAAATTACAGACAGTTCAGCACAGTTATAAACTGACCAAAACTGGGATTAATTAAATGAAATTAATCTAAATTTATCAGGATTATCGTGGCATTCTCAGAACACAGCCATGTCTTAATGGAAGCAACATGCCATCATCTTGAATATAGGCAATATGTAGATTTGCTTTCAGGCCTGTTGCAAGAATGTTGAAATGCAATGTCTGTTATCAATAAAATAAACAATAGAAGTGTGAGGAATCTATGCATATGCCCTGTGAGTCTATGGCACAGTAATATAAAATTTGCCTGCTACCTGCACCTCATGCTGCAGCTTTAATCTGCCAGGTGAGACAGGGAAGGCTAGACTCAGTATAATTTCCAGACTTCCCTAAAACACCACAGTCAGCCTGTTGACTGTAACATGGTCTATCATTACATATACATGATGTTTGTGCATGCAGTAGCCTATGTTTGCAATGTTGCTTTGTGGTCTTTTGGGACCCAGACTGAATGTATGCATCACAACCTGAGGGCCTCTTTTTGTTTTCTTAACAGTGCGTACTCAACCGAGCCTGCTAAGGGGGGCAGGGTAACTAGGCTAAAACAGGCTGTGACGAGCAGCAAAAACCTCCAGTGCGCAGGAGAGTCATCGTTCAAACCAGCCAATGGGCGCAGCGCAGCGACTCTCCTCTCCTCTCAGAGCCCGGCGGGGGCGGAGCTTGCGGCCGAGGCCCCACCCCTCCAGGCCGCGGGGTTTGGTTGCACACAGGCTGCAGTTTCAGTTTGTTTTATTCACCATTTTGAGTAGCTGAAGGTAAAAAATTAACAAAAATTGCGTTTGGAAGATAAGTCGCTCCCGTAATTTTATTTTTTCGCGCTAGCTCGGGCGGTGGAGTTGTGCGCCGACCTCGCCCCCCTCGGAGTTTTGCAGAGCGGGAATATTTAGTTTTTATTTTTTTTCCTGGGGCTTTCTTCTTCTTCTACCCCCCTTTCTTATATCCTTAACCTCTACAGTATTCCTGCAAAATGTCAAGACCAGTGAGGTAGGTTTGCTATATCGCCCTCCGCTCTGCATAATAACGACACGGTGCAGGCAGGCATCGCAGACTACACGCACGTCTCCCTCCATGTCGTGCTTATGACCAGGGAATTGTGTTGTTTCATGAAAGATTTATGCAAATTTCTGTGTGCGTGTGTGTATGGATGTGTGTCTCCCTTCTTGTTCGTGCACCATCATTTTCTAACATGGATCCCTAGCACTGTGGAGTGTTCGCCATGTCTTGTACAGATAGCCATTGCCCGCCGTCCTGGTGTGTCTAACGTGTATCATGCTGTAGAAAACTGATCCATGATGTGCATTGTTGACTGCTATGTAGGGCAGGCGGAAAATTAGTCAGTGTGATTTTAACTGGGTATATTTCACGGCTCAGAAATGCCAGGGCCTTGTATCATTATTTTCCCCCCTTCTCTGACTGAGAATGAGAATATGGCTACCCATTCATCCAAGGGAGGCTCTGAAACGCTGTTATAAAAAACAGGAGTGGAGGAGGTGGTGGTGGTGGTGGTGGTGGTCGGCCTCTGGA
>OMLF01030420.1:22919-33379 GCA_900302615.1 Holocentrus rufus
CGGCCTCTGGATTTGATCTTGTTACCGCGCAGACTGGCATGCCCGCACCGTACCCACCTTTTTTGTGTATAAATACAAATATATCGCGTTATAATTTATTTGGAGACGGTTTTTGCTATTCGAAGAACAATGGAAGTGCATGTTTTCGCCAGTGAAAATGCTGTAGTAGGGAGGAAAAGAGGGGGAGAGCGGGGCTACATTTTCACTGCTGGCAGTAAATTAACACTGTTGGCTGATGTCAGAGGGAGGCGGAGAGCTACAAAAAGTCACCACACCCCCCCAGTGCAAAATCCCCGCGATGACTGTAACGCACAACGTGTCTCTACGTCCTTTAAGATGGCCCTAAAATCATTTAAATGTGATTTTTTTACCCTGTCTATCGTAATCTATACAATCCACAAGCAATAGAAATACTCAGTTGTAAAGGAACTCGAAATGTCGCCGTTTCTTGGTGTGCTGTTGTCTCGTGACACCAAAACTTCATGTTGTACCTGCAGTTGTTTCCCTTTGCATTCACGTTATTTTTAATGGCGAAATTAGCTGTGTTTTAGCTGCATTTCATGCTAACTGGTGTTAAATATAGCTTTAAACAGCAACTTTTAACTTGAGCAGTTTTTTAGCAGAATTCTGTCAAAAATTGTAACTGTTGTTTTCTCGCGAGACTGTCAGAATGAGATTATTGTAGGAATGTTAGGTTGTAACAAAGTAACACTGTGTGTGAGGTGTAGTACAATGCAATTTAAAATGGATGTTATGTGTTTGTCAGTTGTTGTCATTTGCTGGTTGCCCCTCCTCTCTGCTGCTGCTTACTATTGGTATTTCATTCAGTTCTCAGTATGAACATGCACAATTGCTGTAACTTTTATATTCATAAATAATAAAAAAATAACATTAGGCATCATGTGGGGAATGGCAAGAGCTGATAACTTGCCATACCATAGCCTATGTGAGTCCAGGTTGCCTTTATAGTTTTTATTTATTTATCTATCTATATATTTATTTATTGGTGTGGCAGTTTTTATCAGTTTAATAGACAATAAAGCTAAAGACACATAATTGTCTTTATCCCCCTTTTTTCTACATATCTTTAAAAATACATCAGGGAAGCAGACTGATAATTTGGTGACCCAAATGTGCTAATTTATCAAAATGATCAAATAATATCTTAATCATCAGCCATCTCTATCCCTCATAGATTTGGCAGTGTAAGAGGATTTGGAAGTTTTGATAGCAAATGACATCAGGCACTTAGCCATACACAGCAAAGTCCCTGCAAAACTTCCCAGCCATCTTCATATATACATTACATCACCAAATTTAAATCTTATGTTGCCAGATTTTTACCCGTACCAATGGCTCTGAGATGTGTATGGGAATGTGTGGAGGTCCTGCCAAGTATGCCACAAGCTGCTGCTGCCCAGTCTGAAGACGTGTGTGAGGCCTTCACTGCGCTGTGTGTCAGCGTGCCTGCTTGCTCTTGTAATCTAAGCGCTTGTAAAGTGGTTTATGGCCTCTCACCCCCCACCCGACCAGAGCAGCCTGCTCATTTAACCTTGTGAGGATCCACAGATAATTACTATTACAGAGCATGCTTGCAGAGGATCTGGTATGCCACTGGTGGTGCTCAGAGCAGGCGGAGGAAGGAATTTTCTGGGATTTTTAGCTGACATCGTCCCTCGGTTATGTGTCGACGTTGCTACGTAGCTTCTAGGGGTGTGAGTTACAGCGAGCACCTGAATTGTGGTCAGCTGCTGTCACCTGAGGCTTTGCTCATGCACTTTGCCAGATGAGCTGTGGAAACTGTAGAAGGTAAACTAGTGTCCAGTTCACTGCCCCAACTTGGACACTGCCCCTCTCACCAAATAGTGCAACCAAAACGTCTTCACACATGGCTGATATGTTGTAGTCTGGTGAATTGCTTTCTATGACAGACACGGTTGCTTGTTGCCTCTTTTTAGAAAATGAATCGCGCACATGAGTATGTCTAATTTTATCCAGTTTGAGCTGCACAGCCACGTTGCTCAGTGTGAATATTAGCCTATCTGATGTGATGTGTGTACTTCTTCCACAGGAACAGGAAAGTGGTGAATTACTCACAATTCAACGAATCTGACGATGCAGGTAAGAGAAGCTAGAGATGTGTTTGTGTGTACACTTATGCCAGGGATATACTGATATTGATATTATATAAATATTAAGCCGATACAAAGTTGAGATTATTCCAGTGGATTTTGCCACTATATCTAAAAGTTTAAAAGGCCAGATGTAACAAATAGGGCTCTATAGATTAGGGCTGGGTGATATATCAATATTATATCTCTATAGTCTCATGATGTGAGGCTATGTATCTGGGATTTTTGTTATTGTAAAATCGTGATATAACATAAGTCTTTTCCTGGTTAAAAGGCTGCATAGAGTAAAGAATAAAATTTTCTGAACTCATTAGACTGTTCCAGCTGATTTATTCTTTTCCTCTTCCTGCTTGGTCATCATTTCCGCATTACTAATGATTGATTATCATAAATCTCTTGTGTGTAAATTGCTTATGAAAGCACCAGTAGTCATCCCTGCAGTATCGTCACAATATGAATATTGAGGTATTTGGCCAAAATTGTTTGCTTTTGTGCAGTTATTTTGTACATAATATGAAATATTTACAATTATAAGCCCATACCTACTGTTCTAAAAATACTATTCTCCAGTAAAAGTAGTGGATCAAATTGTTACTCTGTGTTAGGCAATGCAAAGTTTAGCCAGTACAACAGAGGAAACAAAGACTGAAGAATTTGATAGGGTGTATGTGTGTGTCGGTGGAAAGTAAGTCCTTGTCCTTTGTCTCTAGATGAGGAGTATGGAGGCGACAAGCCCAAGAAGGTGCGCATGGCCCCTCGTGAGCCGAAGCACAAGCGCTCAAAGAACTCACAGGATGACAGGTGAGCTGGTTGTGGTTTGGCAGGGCTGCATTTTCAAATTCAGTGCTGTTTGAGAACCAACCGTATCGCACCAATATGACTTGGCACCAAAACAGGACATTCACTGCCAACATGCAATGCTTCCGCTTTCATTAACTGCACCGTGTGTAGCATTTTAGCATCAATTAATTATTACACATTAATTTTGAGAGATAAGTATAATTACTAGGAATAGTTCAACCAAAAATGAAAATTAGTCATTATCTTCTTGCCCTCATGTCAGTTGAAACACTGAAGTTTGTATGTCTGTATGTATAAAACACTGCTAAGATAGTGCGGCTCGTAACCTTCTGCAACCTAGTAACCTTCTGCAAAAACAGCGGGGGTGAAGTTTGTTTTGAGTCCCAAAAAGGGCAAAATGACCATAACAGCATAATCTCCAGCATTCTGAAGGCAAACAATTGGACTTTGGGTCCAAAAGTCCAATATTCACCTTGCTATCTCCTACATTTTCCACACTTGTTCCACACTGCAAGAGCAACATCACAACATTAGCATTACCGTCTTGCTGCTGGAAATATTGTTATTCCAAGCACATCGCACAATAGTGGCCCAAAAGAGTGGTAAATATAAATGGGAAAGTTGAATTCAGCATGAGATGAGATGGCATGATTTGACATTCTCTCTCTATTCAACTTTTGGGTGCAATACATCATAACTTTTAGCCAGTAAACTTATGAAAATTTCAATTATCAAACTGATATGAATGCAGTTTCCTTTATTCTGCCTTTGCAGCACAAAGTAAAGTAAAATGGCCACCATGAATTTACATTCCTTCAGGGTCCATTTTTATTTTTCACAAAAAAAATACTTAAATACATAAGTTATATTTACAACTGTAAAACTGTATAATACAAGCTGAGGAAGAGAACATTAAGGCAGCAAAACAGTGTGATTGGGGAAAAGGAGATAATGAGGTACATTTTGGACCTACAGTGCATTTATTTGTCTTCACAGCCTTTGACTTATGCTACTTGCACTCATTTTATCGTCATTTTTGCCCCTTGTGGGACTCTTTTTCTTTTATTCTTTTGGAAAAGGGTGATATTAAGCAGCACTAGTAAACTAATTGTGTTATGTGAACATACAAAGCTCACCGGTGTTTCAGCTGACATGAGGGTGAGTAGATGATGACAAAAGTTACATTTTTGGGATGAACGATTTCTTTAAGCAAAGGATCCTATAGGCAAGAACATCGACAGCCTCTGCTCTGTTTTCTACAGTGCCAACAAGGTGGTAGAGCAGAGGTAGACATAGGGCTGGGTAATATGTCGATATCATATCAATAATTGCAATTTAAAGACTAGATATCATCTGGGCGTTGTCTTTCCTGGTTTTAAAAGGCTGCACTAAAAGACTGTTCTATTATTTGCCTCTACCTGCTTGTTCATCATATCTGCAACATTAAGGTTTGTTTATCAAAAATCTCATTGTGTAAATATTTTGTGAAAGCACCAGTTGTCACCTCTACAATATAGTCACGATGTCGATATCAAGGATTCGCTCAAAAATGTTGTGATAGTTGCTTTTGTCTGTATCACACAGTCCTAATTAGAGATTCTGTTAATGCAGCTGTAGATTGCATGCCTGCATGCTAATGAATACACGTGTTGGTCAGCTTGCCGTAGATTTGGATTTGCCATGAAATGTGGTCTATTGCTTTATGGCACAAAGGGATTATGCTTTATGGCACAAAAGAGTAACCATAGCATTGTTACTTGCGAGTTATAAACTAGGGGTGAACCGATGCGATTCTCTGTACTGGAAGTCAGCTGATATTGACCAAAAATGCTGCATCGGGTATCAGGTACACTAAAGTCTAGAGAGGCAGCTCAGTTCAAGCTGACAAGCTGCTTGTTACCTGGAAACCAGACTGAGGGATAGGCTGTGCCCATTAAAACTGTCTGTCCTAAGAGACATCGTTAATTGTAGTAGGGAGGAAAAGTGCTGAGTGCAAGCTATGCAATGCAAGTGTTTCACCAGGTGGCGACAAGACTTAGTGACAAAGTTTAAAATTTTTAATTAAAGCAAGTTTTATTTGATAAATTGTTTTAAAATTGTTAATAATAAACAGTTGTAAGGCTTTGGGTTTGGGTTTTTGTTTTCCAGCACAAATATATTGCATTCCCCTTTATTTATTTTTTTAATTTTTTGGCTGGACCTCAACAGTGGGACCAGCCCTACAAATGGGAAAGTCTGTGCCTGACTGACTGACTGACTGACTGACTGACTGATGAAGTCACACCATTGGTTTACAAATCACTGTTTAAACAAAGTTGACAAAGGTGAATAGCGATCTTTATGAATGCTTATCATAAAGAACCAAATACATATTTAGTTGTATCTACATTAAACTAAGAATTTCCAATGGATCTTACAATTTGTGCATGGTTATTGGCGAAGATATATTTATGGGCTTCTGTCCCACACCAGCAGCCATACCACATTTCTTCAAATAGTGGGCGGGGTCTTTGTTTAGCTGCAGAGAATACCAGACCTTTATTGGATGCATGTTTTTATTTGAAAGAGGCCTTTATTTTAATTCCCTCTGTCTGATAAGTATATTTGCTCATATTTTGGTACAAAGCCTCCTCGCTTTCTGATCATCTTCAGATTTTTGGACCGAACGGGAGAGGGGGGAAGCTCTGGAACTCAGTGTGCTTATTTCCCCCCTCTCCCAGCATTTTTTTTTCTCCGCTCTCCCATTTTTTTCTTTTTCCCAGGCCATTGACTGCACCTCATTCCAAATTATCAAACGCAAAGAACATGGTCCAGCCACATACTAGATTTTGACCCAGTCTTATTTTCCATGTGTCATGATAATCCCAAACGGTTTTCCATATGAATGGTTTGTGTTCTGCTTTGCAACTGTATTTTATATTTTCAGTATTGGATCTTTTCTCATATCGGCCCATACTCAAAGTCCTGTACTATCGCTATCAGGAGTGCATCTCTATTGGGAGTGAAAAAATCATTTAAACTGCATAACAACAAGCCCGCGTGCCAGTGGCTCAGTGGGTTAAGGCACATACGATGTAACTGTGACGCCCTCGGTTTGGATCTGGCCCAGCTACATTTGTAAGACCTCTGCAGCTCTGCTTAAGACTCAAACACAATATTTAAATGAGCACCCACTTTAAAAAATTAACATTATTTCTGTGTCCCAGGCCGGTTTAGTCAGCGTTTGCAAACTTACAGCTTTCTTCCCTAAAGCTACAAACCAGACAGAAATCTCCCAAGTGTGGGACATCACGAAGATTTAAGATCTAGAGCTCCATTGACAGTGACTGGAGGACTGACTTTGTAGAACCACGAGATTACAAGTTTAGACCTGACAAAAGAAGTATGAACCAGAATTGAAACCTCATTTGGGTGCAAGAACTCACACGTGTTATGGGTCGACAGTCAGTGACCCGTTCACTGCAGTGTCCAATTTTACATCCCAGCAACGTCACAAATTCAGAGGTTTTCTCTCTGACTTCTAGCTTTAGGAAAAAGTGGTACAAGCTCACAAGTATTGACTGAGCTCTCCGAGGGCACAGGAAAAGCATGAATTCTCAAAACGGGTGGCATTCCCCTTTAACCATATACTGGCGACTGCACTTTTTCATTGTGGTTATACAAGATGCAGCATGTTGCCAGTGCAGCCTGCAGGGCAAGGCTCTCTTAACTCACTTAAAGACAGTGTACTCAGTCTTGATGCCCTTTTTTTGTTAAATTAGCAACCAAAACGCTGCCACACAGCAGACTTGATGGAGAGTTCTCAATTTCGGTTTTGCCTGAGTCCGTCTTGCCCTCCAACTTTAGTCTTGTAGAGACGTCTACCCAGTAGTGACTTCAGCTGGGATCACAGGAACTGTTATGACCCAAGCTAAAACTTGCTCACGTTGTGTCATCCAGTGTTCAAACGGTGCAAAACAAAAAGAAAAAAGAAAAGACAGATTCTGAATGTCATTTCTTGTTTTTTTTTTCCTTGGTCTCGGTTTCTTAAACTGCAGCTAAATTTGCAAACCTTTCCTTTGTTGTCATTATAACCACAAACCACTGACCAACAACATCATTTTCAAGCAGAAATGGCCCACGTTTATTTCCAGAATAAAATGCTTTATTTTATAAAAGTATAAATTCTTAAATGTACGCAAAATCTCAATAATTTATGATTGTTTCCTCTACTGGATGGCTCAGGTTCCCGCTTCACCTCTCAGGTCTGACTCGTTATTTGTGTCATCCCGAGCTTTAGTATTGTTAGTGAGGCAAATCCCTCTATTATACTAATTATTTATTGGTTGATTATTTATTTATGGTGAGTGAAATGTAAATCTGTGCCTTGGAAACCGTCTCCTTGGCTACCTTTACTGAGGTTGCTAAGATGTTTTGTTTTTTCTTTTTTTTTTTTTATTCCAGTGAGGACTCTGATGACAAGCTCTCCAAATCCAAAAATGATTCAGCAGGTAAGCCAGTTTGTTGTCCAGTGACTAACTGAAGTGTTTTGGATGAGAAGTGTAGCTCAGGCTCCTGTTGAACTGACAGAGTAGTGGAGTTTTGTGAAAAGCGGAGGGCCGGCCTGCTTGTCTGACGCCGCTCTGTTACCGCCGCAGATGACTTCGGCAGCGATGATGAAGACAACAACTTTGGAGAGGAGGATGACGAGGATGGGGGAAGCGACTACGAGGCAAAACGAGGGAAAAAGGGAAAGAAAGCCAAGGTGGAGAAGCCAAGCAAGAGGACGCCGAAGAGAAAACGGCCTGCAGGTACACAGTCGGATTCCTGCCTCCCGCTATATGAGCCTGGTCATGTTTGAACTGTGTGTGGGCGTGATCATAGTCTGTGACTATGGAAATCTGAAACATCAAATGTGTAGTTTTATGTTACTCCACTGTGGTGCATGTGCAAAGCATTACGTTGTCATGGCAGCGTCTGTGTGTAGACACTATATTTGTAGCACAATAATCAAAGTCTAATAAATGACAGCAGCTTCGCTCATTGCGAAATTACACTGTTTTGCCCAAATACGTCAAAACACAATGCTGTGTTTGTTTTTTATAAGGCCCAGAGAGGGACTTCATCATTTTAAGGCAATGACATGTTTACTGTTGGATTGTACTTTTTTTTTCTTTGAATACTTGTGCAGCCTCCAGGTTAGAAATCGTTGTGTGTGACAATACGTTTCTCTCTGTGTAGATGACAGTGATGATGACAGGGAGGTGAGTCGTAAGGTGCGTACAGTGCGCCAGGCCGCCTCCAAGGCCGTGTCCAAACAGAGGGAGATCCTGCTGGGCGACGGAGGCAGCGAGGACGAGGAGCACGAAGACCAGGAGGAATCCTACATGGACCGTACGTACAAAACACTGCACACTGTCACTCAACTCACTTAACTTAAAGTCTAACTGTCTAAATCTAGGAGTGTAACATTATCCCACTGCTATACACTGCATCGCTCATGTGGCTGAATATCTGCAGATCTTGGATTCATTCAAAGCCTGAAAAAGTAAATGTTGCTTTTAAATATTCAATGTAGTCTGACAGGTCTTGAGCCAAAATTACAGCTTCTTGCCATTTGGAAGCTGCAGTTGTCAATACTGCTACTTCATTAAAGGAGAGTTGGTCTGACAGGATCATCTGTATTAAATTTTAGTTCTACTGTTCGCTTTAAATTTTGGATATGAGATCAATAGGGATGCACTAATCTGGTTATTTATTAGATCTGGTATTGGAGCCGATCTGGGTGAATTTTGAGATATTGGTATCAGCCACAAGTTGTTTGATCAATGTCCCGATCTATTTGTAAGCGTATTTAACATTCCCCCTCTGGTGCATTTATTCAAATTGATGTAAAAAATGTTGCTGTAAACAAGCATCATCCACCACTTAACTGCAGTCCAGAGTCTGAAAGCAGCTGGCAGCAGTCATGTCAGGTATTACTTCAAATCAGAGATTAAAAACATTTATAAAACTAATTGCAGGCGACTCTTTGCAATGCAAAGTGTTTCGAGGGGTGACAGTAGCAAAGCTAATTAGAATACTACTAATTTAAATGGGGTACTTGAAAAAACACAAGTTCTCACGGATAGAAGGCCTCGTACACAAGAAGTCTGCAGATATTAGAGGATGCACTGATGAGAAAAAACATAGCGAACCGGGTTAAAATAAAAAAGGATTCTCTGAACAAGGTATGTGAACTTCTGTTGGCTGCTTGAAAGACTCGACTGCTATTAGTTTCACTTCAGTCATCTGGAGTTCATTCATCTGCTGTGAGTTTGGCCACTCACTGGATTCACTTGAGCTTTACTTTTCAAAGTCAGGTGTTGAAAAATAAACACTAAAGTTAATTACAAAAAATATTGGATCAGTCTCGGTATCAGCAAATACTCAAAAATGTAATAACCCAGATCAATATCAAAGACAAAAAATCAGGTTAGGAGCCTCTCTGGAGAGCTGTCTGAACTGGTGCTAACAAGGGCTTAAAAAGTCATAAATGGGATTTCTAGAAACCTTCAGGCGGCCTTTATGTAAGCTGCAAGCTAAAACTCCACAGACAAACCCTCTGTAGGTATAACATGAAATATTGATTTTCCAATTAATCGCAATCTTCATTTGAACAATCCAGTATTAGTACTTAAAATCCCAGTCTTTAATCCATGCCTGTTTCAGTTGATGTGAGGATTTTTGCTAAATGTTAATTGTAGCACCTCCAGTTCCTGGCATCTGCTGAACTACTAGCCTACGGAAACCCAAATGACCAAATTTCATATTTTGAACAAGTAAACACACAATAGCCAGATCTGCCTCCCTGATCCTCATAAAGCCAGTGCCATCAAGCCTAAAGGCAGATATCTTGATGCATTTTGTTTTTAAAAACCAAGATGGTAAAGAAATACCCCTAACTGAGGCGATATGGAATCAATATTGAAATCGTTACTTAATTGAATTATGACCTTGTGAAACAGAATCGAATCAAATCAGGAAATCAGTGCCAGTCCCGAGCCCTGTTAGTCTAATTACTCAGTGAGAACAACACAGCGGTGCAGACGATGATGGCCAAGGCGCCATCGTCGCAGAGCGCGACCTGCCTGCTAGATTTATCACGCCCGCCTGGTCTCTGTGCAGCCGACGAGTCTGGCAGCGATGAGGACTTCATGGTGGAGGACGATGACGACAGCGACTACGGTCACTCCAAGAAGAGGAGCAAGAAGGTGATTCGACGGGGACGGCCGGAGAAGAAGGAGAAGAAATCCCCCAAACCGCGACTAAAGGCCACAGGTAAGAGTCCTGCCTCGGGCTTCAGGTGGACCAAGTAGAAACCCTGCACTCCCAACATGCAAATTCTACTCAAATAGACCTGTAGGTTGTCATTCTGCAAGAATAGAGCGCTTTTGCCACTGGTTTTAAAATGATAATATAGTAAACCTGTTTAACATTGTAAAACCTTAAGTTATAGAATGATTTATTCATTTATTTATTTATTTATTTTGAATTAAAAAAAAAAAA
>OMLF01030433.1:4459-23980 GCA_900302615.1 Holocentrus rufus
TTTTGAACAAGTGGATTTAACATAAGAAAATATAGAAAAAAACATAGTAAAAATACATAAAAATAATATGTTGTGAAAACAAATGTTAGAATAATAATGATAATAAATACTTAGAAATAATACATTTTTAGGGGTTTATTTGAAAAAATGTATCAATATTCAAGGATTCATATATACTTAATGTTTTCACAGCTTTTTGATTATTAATACTGAATAGACTTTCAAAATAATATTTAACTTCCGATTTGAATTGTTCTATATGTGACTTTTTGTGGGGCTGAGCTCTCGAGCCTCCCATCCCTAAACTGTTTGACGTTCAAATTTTCAAAGAAATCTACTTCCTCAAACTGAAGCAGCTCCGGCCTGAGACCGCGCTGTCAAACGGCCGCTGAGGATTTACGAGAATTTACGAAAACTTGCGAGCGAACTGAACCTGTGTCAAAGAACCAAGGCAAACCTCAGAGACAGGAACAGAACAGAACAATGCTACAATGTGGATGACATGATCAAATCTGTTCACAGGAAACCACATACACAGCAACGAGACAGGAAGCCTTTACTATAGGCGGCGGCAAGCCTATATCACCTCCTATGTATAGCTAGGGTCAGACGGATGTTTAACACGGCAAAAAGTGCAGAGGTAGAGCTTATCTAGACAATTACTAATTCATAAAAGTTGGATGGGCCATAATTCCTTTATGGTTTAGTGGCAAATCAGTGTAAACATGAGAGTTAAATGCCACCATAAAACAGGCTAGGCAGACTGTCACAAGACAAGGCTAACAACCACACAGGCCTGTTACAGGATGGGAGGAAACAGAATAATTGATGACACGCTGAGCAGACGTTTCATGTAAGAACACATTATTTATTTCCATCGCACTAACATAACACACTGTGAGGAAAACGCACAACCCCAACACATGACCTGCAATCATTGCAACACCACAGTAAATCACACCTCTGCAAACACACAGAGAGGCAACTCAGTTCCTCTCCTTCAGCTTTAATGAACCGCACACAGAACTGGTTTGTCACTCTGTCCAACCCCTTCCCTGCCGCATTGTGCCTTGCATATACAGTTGGGTATTAGCCAAGCAGGAACTGAGAGCACAGCACCATTTTCTAAACAGGGCCTCCAGGCTGCCATAAAAGCAGAAATCCCTTTTCTGCCCATGGTGTGTTTTGGCAGGTCAGCCGCCTGGTTGGAGCGAACGAGCGAGGGGTTCCCTGATGGAGAGAGAGAGAGGGGGGGGGAAACAGCACCAGATAGAAACACACCGATGCCATTATATCATCCCACCCTGCACCTTGCAGCATGCTGAACCGCCGCCAGGGAGGTGGAGCGAAGTAGTGGTGCAGTGACATGTAAGAGGGACGCATAGTTTGGAGAGGGTGTCATGTTTCTCTGCTGCTGCTTGTCCATAAACACACTTACAAAACGCCTCAACAGTGACCAGAGTGACAGGGGGTTATGCAAAACAATGCTGATCCAGCTGGGGAGCCCCTAGCAGGCTTGTGTTTATATCTGAGGCTGCATCTGGGACAAAGAAAAAGGGTGTGGGGCCAAAGCGGATAATAACAACATGAAAACTTTTTTTTTGATTTGGAGCTGATTTGCCACAAATATGCAGAAAATGTTTTTAGTGGTTATTGTGATAGCCAGGCTGCAAATATTACAATGGCTCTCATGACACCATGTTGAACGGAGGAAACGAACAACACAACAGGCAGTAAAACTTCATGTGGAGAGAAGGGTTTGAAAGTAAACCAGATACATGTGGAAGAGTGTGCTACAGGAATATAGCCCAGCCATCTGAGCGGATGATTGTTCAAAATTAACCAAACTTCAGAAGATATTTTGTAACTCTTTTTGGCTGTATGGTGGCATATCATGTAACTACATCCACTGTTTAGCATATGACCCACTGCTGCTTCCCTGTACCAATCCCTCACTGAAAATGACTTCACACTGAATCACTGTGACCAGTGCATTTTCACTGGCAATGAATTTAGATACGACTTGTTTACATGTGGCGTATCCAGGGTCTGCACATTGCCACATCTCTCAAATGCCATTTGAACCAAGCATAAAATTGCTGATCCAGTAAATGAGAGGCTTGCGGGCTCAATAAAATAGATTAGTTTCAACAATATCAACATCACCACCTTCATAATAATACACATTCTTTCTCTGGCTGACTCTGCACAAACAGCACGGGCTGCGGCGAGCTCACCACATGCTAAACTGACAAATAGGCCTGGCCATTGTTTGCTCCCGATGACTCCCAGGAGGACAACAACTGAGGTCATGAGATCTTGTGAACACTGGACGGCCTGTTGAAGCTCTCAACCTCAGTCTGCTGAACTTTACCTGCACGGCTCTGTAGTAACTAGCTCCTGCGGGAGGATAATCTGTTCATTTGATGGGGCTCAGCAACACGGCTTTACAGACACACTAGACTTGGGAGCAGCTTAGAATTGAGATTAGGTCCGTATCTTAGCAACAACACAACGGCAGTAAAGATTACGGAAGATGGGATTATGGCTAATGAGATATCTAGGGACACCCATGGAAAGTGGCTGGAAGTATCACTGGCGACTCCATTGCACGCCTCTCCGTCTTAGGAAAGGGATCCCTCCTCTGTTGCTCTCCTCGAGGTTTCCTCCATTTTTCTCCCTGTTAAAAAGGAGCTGTTTGGGGGGTTTCTCCTTATTCGATGCAAGGGTCGAAGGACAGAGGATGCTGTACTGCTGAAGACTGTAAATTTGTAATTTGTGATATTGAGCTATGCAAATAAAAGTGACTTAACATATTAAGAGGATTCTCCTGACAAAAATCAGCATCGTTGAGCAGTCACAAAAGACAACTTATTTTTGAGCTCAGCAAGTACTAGGAGTGTGAATATTTCACAAAAAATTTTACACAAAATTTTATATACATTATCTAAACACAGGCAATCCTTTTTTCTTGTGGGGAAAAAAATCAGACACCAGAATTACTCAAAAACGAGTTATTCAAAAAACATCGCCAAACAAATAACCCTCCTTTGTGTGGAAGATGTGGTGAAGAGAGGGACTGGTCTTGTAAGGACAGTCTGTACAAGAGACAACCCATCCACATGGCATGGAAAAAGTGTGCTAACCTCATAAATCTGTCAGTTTATGTTCAGCTAGAGGATACAAAGCTGCAGACCTACACTCTCTCATCTGACCTGTCTTGTGCCATTAGTCACCTGTACAAGAGAAATCTCATCCTCCGTCCTCACAGTTTGAACCACAAAAGATAAATACAGAATGTCCTTTGTGCTACATGTTACCAGTTTCCTTAACTCATAAAATAAGGACCTTTACTGACATGATTGGTTGCTGAAATTATTTTCATCTTATGGTGTGGTTCCTAGTTATTTGCACTTTGGAAAATAAAGTTATGCTATCCTATTCTGTAGGCTACAGTCAGGCTCTTCATGGGGAAGAATCAAGGGGATGGAACAAAAACACCATGACACAGAGTCACGCAATAGCATCAAGTATCTTTGCTTATACATTGTGTTGATGTCCAAAACTGTAAACCGTGCCCGGCAGCT
Source organism: Holocentrus rufus (assembly GCA_900302615.1). NCBI lineage: Eukaryota > Metazoa > Chordata > Actinopteri > Holocentriformes > Holocentridae > Holocentrus > Holocentrus rufus. The sequence goes on from OMLF01030433.1 coordinate 8,047, forward strand.
ACGCTTGTCATGAAGTTACACAGCTCACATTATAGCAAGGAAACGATAAATGTATCTCACATACTTCACAAACTGTCCTCACTTTGTGAAGTATGTTACATTATGGTCTCCATTCCATTTCCATTGTAACTTTGGAATTTGGAATTCTGCACAAAAAGTTACAATTTACAAAAGTTGCCATTAGCCGTGTTTTCCAATAGTTGTGAGGAGGAACACGGTGGCCAGGAGCAGGAACGATGAAGACTACCAGAGGGTTAGTAGTTGTGTCAGAAATCTTTTGGTCTTAGAGGCCCACATACAAAATCAGTTTTTTTTTTTGGATTCACACAGTAACATTTTAGCTGAAAGTGAAGCATCAAATAAGGTAGATTTAGTGAAACTATTTGTCCTTACCACACAATACTACATGTTACAGCTCAAGAAGTGTTTGCTGTGTGACCTGCTAACTGCTTTACTTACCTTTGTCTATTAGTGCTGAGATGACTGTGTTAAAATTTAGAAATGCAGCTGTTCTCAACTTTTGTTGCCAAAAGGTGTAGACCTCCAAAATGGCTACCAGAGGCTGTTATTTCAGTCTCATGGCCCCTGATTAACTGCAAGCAACATATCATAAACAACAATGGACATGTGGATGAGGTTTATGTTGCTTTACTGAAAACCCTGACTGAAAATTGTCGGCGGTCGTGGAGTGCCATTTAGCTTTTGGCTTCACCTCCCTGCTGCAGATGTCACTCACAGATCTATGGCGGCTTTGATCCTCTCTGGTCTCTGTCTGTCTCCCTCTGTGAGAGTGCCTGAACCTTTGCATTTATCCCTTTTCTCCACACTGGAGTCCCTCTTTTATGTATCCCTGTGATGTTGCTTACAGAGTTGGGCGATACCAAGTGTATGGCTTAAGCTGTGTGGAAATTGGGTTAGTTGCTACATTCCCTGGCAACGTACCAAGCCAGCAAATGTACAGTCTCAGAAATAATTCTGTAAGGCTAATTTTGTGACTATGTGCCTCTATTAAAAACACGCTGCAGCTGATTTATTTACCTCCTTACATTAACATTCTTCATGCAAAGCTTGTACATGACTTGGTCCAGTCAGCTGGATTTGAACTTAAACCCAACTGCCAAGGATTTACCATTTTTAAAGTTTCCTCAAAATCCCCTCAACAGTGCTACGTCAAAGTCAGCTGACGTTTCACCTGAGGGGATAATAGTGCAGTTAGCATACCAGCTGCTACTAGAGGCACTGTCTTACACAAGGTATTAAGTAGTAAGCATGATGTGGCATTTTAATGGAAAATGGAAGATAAATGATATCACAGAGCTCAATATGATGACTTAACATTTTCAAAAAACTGATGGCACCCTGCCCTTATGCTTGATGCTATACATTAACTACAAAGCAATGGGTTCTTAGCCTTGGCACTACTACCCAGGTTCAAGGGTGTAGTGCAGTGAAGTGAAGCATTGGGCCCACTTCTCAGTCAAGAGATGACTGTAAGCTTCCTTCTTCTGGTGAGCGCTTGATGACTCATATCCTTCAGAGAGTTAAACCACACACTGCACTGCTGAAGCTCATGACTCTACCTGTTAAACATTTTCCAACCTGATCAAGTTTTAAAAATGTTGTATCTCAATAAATGGAATGGGGCAACACTGGTTTGATGTGATGTCAGCAGACAGAAAAGCGCTGGGTCCAACTGAGCTGAGAACGCAGCTCTAACACATGCCAATGCCTTGAGGAAGTGTTGCACTAGGAACTTTTGACAGGGCTGATGCAATGCAGAGGGACTGCACAGAAACAGGAAAAGAAGCAGAGGTGAACTAAACAGAAAACGATTAACAGAGACAATCCGAGAGAGAGGGAGGTAGAGAAAATGAGGAGGGATGAAGAGATGGCTGCATGAGAAAGAGAGACAAAACTCTATCCTAGGAAAGACCTGAACAAATAGGAAGCCTTAAAAATAGCCGGTGAGAAACCCCCGCGCGTAGCAGCAGGAAGCGTGGAGTGAATGGGCTAGACAAGGTGCCAGCTGAAAGGTCAGGGCTTCTTCTCCTGCTCTGTAGGAGTTTCACTAACATGCCCAGATTCTGTCTGCCTCCCCTGGCAACAGCCCCGGTAGAGGTGGTGGACACTAGACAATGCAGGATTACAGCTGTATAATGGCTCCCGTCAGCGACAGCATCAAACTGATAGTATACAACTCCCGGCGCAAACATCTAAAATGGGAATTAAAGGGCTGTGAACAAGCTGAGAAACATGAAAACGCACAGTCTAAACGCCCATCATTTAAAGTCACAATGAAACAGCATTTTGAGGAGCTTCTTACTTCCTTAATTTGCCGCATGTCTTGTTGAAACAGGTTGTTAGGGCGGGGCGTAATGCAAAGAGGCATCTTTCAAAAATGTGAACCAATAGATCATCAGTTAGGCACAGAGAGATATTTTAATGTGATGGGAGAGGTGTAATTGCTCAAAAATGTGATTTTTTTTCTGGCTGAGATTTCTGTCTAAATAGATAAAGTTTGGTAAATTCTTTGACATATGTTGTTAAAGTGGTGAATATTCTGACATAGAAAATAAGCTAAAAAATGGAAAAGGTCATTCTTTATTTCATTGCGACTCGAAGCCCTTTACTTCTGTAAGAGGAGGTGCTTATTGGAAGCCGCTGCTCCCTGAGGGGCAGCTGCTGTTCCGGCTGAGTAGCATTGCGCAATGGGAAGGAACAGCAAAGAAAGGCTAATCATTTCTAGCTAACTTTGGTCTGTTCGTGGAGGGCCTGGCAAGCATCCCTGTACCTATTCCCCTGCGAGCGCGAGCTAAAACAGAGGGGGTCACTGGTGTGTTACTTCACGTCAATCTTAGAGGGGTCAACAAAAGAGGGCAAGCCACAGATAGATACGGCTCGCTCTCACAGGAAAGGAGTTATTCATACGCCTGTGTACTGTCAGGCAAAGAACTGGGATTCTTCATTAAAAGTCTCCTCACATATGTTTTGGAATTAACCACGCAACGTCTTGATTCCCATCTCAGTCCGGACTGCAGAGTCCTGCAAACCCCTCTATTCAAGAAAAACACCATGTCTCCTCTGTCCCCTCGAAATCTCTACCTCCACCCTTGCTTTCACACCTTTACTTGAACTGATCTTGCTCAAAAGAACAATGGTGGCCTTTTCTGCTCGGCTCTTCCTTTTTTACTTGTAAGCAGATACTAATCTGTGCAGTGTTTTATGGATTGAGGCACTGCAGCTTTGACCCTTGCACTTCTTCCTTCTGATCAGTTGCTTGTTATGTTGGCAGTCAGTTGAGGAAGTGAGGAAGGTAAGTGTATTGTGCAGTTGCTGTTAGCTGTATGCCTACAATTAAAACATAAAAATTTTTGTGATTTAAAAGTTATTTCTAGAGTTACTTCCTGTCCTCCCTCTGTCAGCCATGTCTACATGGCTCTCACACAAATTAACTCAAATCAAACAAAAAGACAAACTGCAAAATAAGATTAAGATGTTGTAAAGCTGGGATTTTACAGCTGCCTGTTCAAATGCTAGATAAGATTTAAAAAAAAATGTTGCCTTAAAGTTTGTTTCTTTCCCTTATTTTCAGGGAGGGAACAAGAGATTCAGCAAAACCATTCATCACACACAGGAAGGAAAGGGAGGCTTCACGAGCAGTTTCGGTGAAATGTTTCAAAAAAATATTTTTAAGCCACTCAGCCAAGCGCATAAACCATACAGAGAGGCTAGGTGAAAGTGACTTCAGGAATATGTAAGGTCAAAGGCTTACCTCTGTCGACTGGAGAGGAGGCAAAATAGGCTAATTTGCCAGAGATTATGTGCAAACGGCAAATCAAATGTCAGACTTAGCCAATTATTGCTCAGGGCAGATCGCAGCAACCGCTACATTTCAGGAAGTGGCAGAATGTCTCATCCCGCACGAGTCTTCACATACTGCACATACATACATTACTGAAGTCGGCCTAACTAGTGAAATTTTGATACAATCTTCTTGATATCCACAAACATGCATACATAAACAACACTGAATCCATGCTGTAGGTGCATTGGCATAATCTGACGGTCAAACCTTGCAGATCAACAGATCAACTCCCGGTTGTTAAAAGCAAAGGACAGCGGCTCTACACTTCGTAGCTGCTTTACTTTGAAACTACCAACGGGCTAGTACGTGAGCAGCTTGAGACACTAATTCAACCACTACTATAATACAGCGTTTACAGTTTAAAAACACTCAACAACCTTCTCCGTTGGACGCTCTTCGCCGGTTTTCTAACAAGTTGCTCTAAACACCTTTCATAAACCGAGTGCACGCTTTGGTGGCAGGGTTAGTTCATTTCAGCCTGATGAACAACTGCAACTCATCAGCCAAAGTGGTTTACTAAAGCCACGGGAGCTCTTGTAAGTGCGACATACGATCAAAAACTACAACTTGAGGAGTTTATGAAGTAGTTTGATCATCTCTTACCGTTGTGCAGCTGGTGTCAGTGATATGTGGGGATACGCGCCTCTGAATGGCGGTGAGAGGGAGTGAAGCGGCAGCGAAATGTGAGTGAAGGGAAAAAAAAAGAAAGAAAGAAAAAAAAAGAAAAGAACAGCGGACCCAACTTCCGGTTGACGCTGCCACTGTGAAAGCAGGTGGAGCTTTTTTGCCCCCTTTACCACGTCGTTTTAAACATGAACAAAGACTTATATTTCGGCTTTTTAACATTTTGCAGGAGCAGGAGTGTCAATGAGGGCGTTGCTTTCCACAATAATAATATAAACTACAAAAACTACAAAAGTCGCCCTTCATATGATGTGGCAGCTGACATAATCTGGGATATCAAGTTGATGACCGTGTTTGTGACCTTATATGTATGGTGCAAAACTATATTGGCTTGATCACGTGGCCAGCTATTTACTTGCACAATTCTTAACCGGAAATGGTATTCTTGGTAACTTACAGGAACATTAATTTCTTCTTCCCGCCAGGCACGCTTCCGCTGGGGAAAATGCCGACACGCATGGACACTGGACCTCTATCCAGTCCACATCATCGGTCTAGACCTGTTATAGTTTAATGAACCAGACATGATGGACTACCTGTCCGCGCTGCTCGCTGTTGTTGACCCCCGTTAAGTCTGCACACCTCATAAACGCTGTCTGCACTTGTTTAAATTTTTAGCGTGTCCAACCTCCAAGGGAATACAAGTTGTATTGTTCGCCGCTGAGATGGACAGGCACGTATTTGGGGAGTCTGACGATTGATTTATGTGCAAACCCCTCTCAGGTATTCCAAATAAAGGAATTTTCAAACGCTTGATTAAACCAGAGATATTTATGCTCTGATCAAACTCAGCTCAATAGTCTTGATGTAGACTGTGAGGACATCTAGTGGTTGTACTGTTGTAATGCATTTAAGAGAGCCAGGTACACGATGTGCGGAGCCGGGGTGCCAAAATTAGTACTCTTCATAAATGACAAGCAGAAAGTGGAAAAGTGTAAGACTGACTTTCTTGCAGAATAGAAACAGATTTGAGATAAGACCGAATATGCGTCATGTCCATTCATGAATAGACAACTAGTTATGGTCGGAGGTCACTGTTCAATCCCTTCATTTCTATTTTAAAATATTTTTTGATGCAAAGGCCAGAGATTAAGAAATATTTGATGGAAATGGAAAATCGAGGGTTTCCTGCACCACCACAGAATTAACCAATGGACACCTAAACAGTCAAGTCAGTTAAGTCCGTTAATTCAACAGCTGAAGTCAGTAGGAGTAAAGACTTTTACTTAAATGGAATTTCATAACTTCAAAACACCTTAAGTGAATTTGGTCTTACACTAGTTCTCAAATCCATATAGACCCATCAGTGAGTCTTACCATAGTTTGGGTGATTTTACTTTGCAATGCATTTGACTGATTTTGGCCCTTTTCTTCCATGTTTATTACACATTATATAACTGAATATTACACTGACTTATGAAAATGGTCATTTAAAAAAATTAAATATTGGCACAAAATCAGCCATGGGCACATTTAACACACAAAATTAACTAAATAAAAATTAACAAGTTCTTATACAATTATAGAAACAAGAGACAGTATATGGTTATTATGCACTGCAGGTTTTTATTACACTTAACTACAGGGAAAAGGGGTGGACAAAAGGGAAAACCCAATTCCCATTAACCTACAGTCAAAACCATTTTTCCTCAAAAAACAAAAACAAAAAGGAAAAAAAACTGGTAAAAAACACTTCGGAGCATTTAAAAGAAGAGATCGGTACATGAATTGTAATCACATTAGAAGACATCCAAGTGTAAAATATCCTGCACATTTCCGTTCTGTAACAACTGCCCTTCTGTGCAGACAGGAGGGGAAGACAACCAGGGCTGGCTTCGGTTCTTAGCTGGTGTCCATCTGAGGAGACAGAAGAAAGATATTGAAATAAGACCTCTGCCCAAACCAGACCTGCTTCAATGATTTACGGCACATAACATCAGCTTCAGTACGTACCCTGGCATTGTAGGCGTCTAACTGGGCATCAAGCTCCTCTGCTGAAAGCTGCTGCTTGCTGCCCCCACGGCCGCCTCGACCCCTTCCTCTGGAGCCTCCGGCACCTCGGCCTCCGCGTCCTCTCTGCATGCCCCCGAAGGCACTCACACGATTTCTATTCATGCCTCCACCACCCCTGTTGAGCCTGAAACATAAATGTCCATCACACTCTATCCGTAGTATTTAAAACTGTGAAGCTTTTTTTTTTGAACACAGAGTGGCTGCACTTACCCCTGCATAGGCCGCCTTTGTGTGTCAATCTGTGAGGTGACAAGCTGTATGTTCATGGGGCGCCCTGAAAAGACAAGTCAATGGCATTAAATTGCTGTATGATGAAGGGGGTTCAGAGCAAGTACTTGTGTCAAAGTTAACTGGGGCACATACCATCAAGTGGGATACCATTATACTGTTTCATGGCCTTCAGTGCATCTGCCCTCCTCTCGAAGTGGACATCTGCGGTGCCCAGACTCCTTCCAGACCGGTCATAATGAACTGCAGCCTTTTTTAGGGTGCCAAATTCGGCGAAAAGTTCCTGAAAAAGACAGCAAAACGATTAGACATGATTTAAATGTGTCTTTCAACCCAACACAAATTTGCTCATCCCAGGCACTACCAAAGCAAGGTGCTCTGACCCGGTCAATCTGCAGGGTGAGTACCTGAATGTCTGCGTCTGAGACACCAAAGTCGAGATTGGAGACAAGGAGCTTCCCTCCAGTTTCCACGCCAGCTCCGCCGCCGCCGCCGGCACTGGGACCGAAGCCGTTGTCAAACAAGTCGTGCTGCCACTTATCCGGAAGCTGTTTAGGCTGCAACAGACCAAAGAGAACGCACCTGCTGACTTCAGGATCCCCTGCCTCTGTCAATCACAGAGTCCACACGGCTGGGTGTTGGGGCAAGCAGGGGCTCCACTTCCAACAGGGCCAGGGTACTCAGCTCCCCCATGAAGATCCCCAATGTTCCCTGCCCACCCCATCACTACAAGCAAGTAAATCCACTCAGACAGAAAGGCAAACTGAACACAAAGGACAGGCAAGTAAAAACTACTCAAGCACAAACTTTCAAGGATTTTTTTTTTTGCTATACATATATAACTCATTCATATAAAACATTTTAAATGGTTAAGATTAGTGACATCTGCTGAGACTTGTCATATCCATTTTAAACTCTAAAGCCACTGTACACAGCTGATTCATATTAACTTGTTACTGCCTGCAAAATTCCCACAATCTCTATGCTAAGCCCTAAACCCACACCCAGCTAGCTACCAATATTGCCCGCTGTTCTCTTGCCATCTGCGCCTCCACCAAAGGCTCTCCAGACGGCCATCTCGAGGGAAATGATCCTCAGGTACACAGGGGTCGCCTTTTGAAGCACCGTTGCCTCCAGCGTTGCTCGAGGTTCCTGTCTGGCCCGCCCGAGAGTTCGTTTGCAAGCCACGGAAAAGCGTGCATGCTGGGAGAAGTGTCCGTGAGAGGGGCATGGAGCAGAAACGTGACTAGAAAAGGCCAACTATCCATTCTATGCAATGGTGGTTATGTGAGCGTCCATTTTGAAACCACGCCATTTTGATTGGGGCTTTGGTGTCTAGTTACTCATTCACATTTAAGAGTGAAGATATGCCTTAAATGAAAACTACCAGGGGGGTTTAAGTCCACTGCTCCATCCACAAACAATAGCCACACTGGTTGAAAGCCATTGCAATGGCACTGTGTTGTGAAAACCCGCCAGCCACTCCCAAACAAAGGCCGTTGGGCCACAGCACCAGGACAGCTCACTGTTATCAAAACTACGCTCCCAGAAGTGAAGGAAAAATCTTCCTTTGCAGATGTCGATGAGGTGGTTTCCTTTCGCCATCATTTCAACACTGGGGTGGAAAGCACTGCTACTGACCGTCGATTACTACTACTAATCTGATGGTTTGAAGATGCTGGATTCAAAATGGCGCCGTCGAGGCCTGGTCGATTAGCAGGCGATCCAACTTGAGCTAGTTAGCCAACATGGCTAGCACACTAGCCCCACTCCAACGGCCTCTTCTTCAAAAATGGTGTAACACATATGGGTTGGGAGAAAGGACACACTATGCACACAACTTCCATTAAAGCCCAACCGCAAATTAGAGAGATCTCCTCTTTGAGGAAAACTCCGCGGTTAGCCATGACATATTCGGTTGACTAGCATGCTAGCTAGATGGTAGCTAGCAAGCTTACTGAAGATTAGAAGGATGTCACCCAGGCATTTTCAGGCTGCCAAGGGTTTTCCTTTTTCTGCTCATTCCTCTAACTTTCTCATACCCTGCTGTAAGGTGACGGTCTGCCTCTACCGCGGTTCAGGTTCTGTCGGTTCCTCATGGGGCCGGATCCGCCGCCTCGGCCTCCAAATCCTCCTCCGGTGCCTCCAAGACGCCCAACACCACCTCCTCGGCCCCCGCCTGAGCCTCCCCGGCCACGGCCTCTTCCACCACGGCCTCCACCTCTCTGCTGCCTGTTCTGTTTGATAATGTCGTCTAGAGACATATCCATTTTATCTGTCATTATGCTGCTCAAATAATACTAAACTTTCAACGAAATATAAAAAAATACACCCTAGCCTCGGTTGGTCCCTCTCCCTGCCCTTCTGAGCCGCGAAGGTCTGTCTCGATGGAAAAAACACAATGAAACAGCGTCAGCAGGATATAGAGGGAATATCTCCTGCGTGCTTTACGTACGTATGACGACATCCCGTTGTTCCCGTGCCTCCGCCCCAAAACAATATCGCATTTCTGTTTACATAATAGAAGTCTTCCAGGGGGTTTCCACACAGCAGGATGTGCAAGTTCGCCAAACAACTTGAAAAAGTTTTACAAATCTGCTAAAATTTTATTTATTTTACTTCAAAAAGTATTACAAAATATCTAATGACGTTTTACTCTTTAGTTTTGCCAGTCATTAATATGGATGAATGGAATCATATTCATAACCCTAGCATTCAAATTGTTTAAAACGTTCCAGGATACAGCATGACATCTTTCAGTTAGCTGGCTAACTTTCCAATCCTGCTTTGTGGAATACCCCCAAAATGTCAAAAGCAGTTTGTTTATTTTCATCATGCCCACTCCTTTCAATATGAAACTTTTTTTTTTTCGTAAACAATGGATTTGTGAACATAATTTCATCACAAGCATTTTTTCTCTCTCAAAATATAGAGTATGAAGTGATGTCAAAATTTATGTATTGAAGATGCACTGAAGCATCTGTCTGTGCAAGATCAATGCAAGTAGAAATATTGTAAAAGTCTTTTATTCAATGTTTCGTTTCAAGGCTGGGGAGTCGATCAGGGGCAGCATACTTGGGGAGGTCTCTACTTAAAGTCCATTTTAGGGCGAGAGGAATTCATATTAAAAATGTTGGCGTTCTACATTGCATTTGGCTTCCAAAACTTGCCCATAAAATGTGATTTCAATATCACCATTTCAACTCTTCTACAATTTATCTATCAAACTATCTTCCAAAAAAAAAAAAAAAAAATTGAAGTCAGCCCTTCAGCATTCTCCTCCAAGGTCATATTAGTAGACTTAAAAAGAAACAGGTTTCATAGTTAAGACTGCAGTCTTTTGTGTCCTGTGGAGCATTGTGTGAACAGTTTGTATCTGAGCATCAGATGTCAGCAAATTTTGATGAAAGTTTGCTTCAGTCCCATTCACTTAAAAAATAATATATACGAAGAATTCATGACCTGTGGGGGAAAAAAAGACGGGGGAATTTCTGTTTCTTGGAATCCCAATTCCTTCCTTCTCATTCAGATGGAGAGGGGCAGTGGAGGGGCAGGAGGGGCTGCTATAGTCCAGGGTTTAGAAAGGAAATTGGCATTCTGAGCTAGACTGGCCAAGAGGGCTGACTTGCTGGCTGACAGAGGGCTGATGGAGGAAAAGTTCCCAAGGATAATGGGTGGAGAAAAAAAAAAGCTGCTGGACCATCATGAGAAAGACTAGGACTTCTTGGAGTCCTGTGTGTTGCGTTTCTTGAGGTCACTCAGGTCCACTGGTATAAAAGCTGAAAGAACAAACAGACAAAAAAGTTATTTATCCTGTGTTTGATCATTACTAATCCTTTGGTGACAAACATGGCATAATCCAGTCTAGGCACTTACAATGTAGGTTAGGATTTGGGTTCTTTTCCACATATTCCTGTGGTCCACGGTCATTGCGTTCATTGTTTTGTGTTGATCTGATGTCTCTAAGCACACACTGCCAGGCTGTGAGAAAGCAAAGGTAACAGTGTACTGAGTAAAATCACAGGAAAATAACAGAAAATACAATATTACTGTATAAATAATAACACAGAATCGTAATTTACAGAGTAACCTGCTGAACCTGTTTGGTTCTCTATGTGTCAGTGTTGGAGAGCAGACTTACTATCATGGATAAAGCGCACATTTTCCTCATGTGCCGGAGTGAAAAGTTCCCCACTGTTAGTAGGGGACCGAGGGCTTGAAGTCCGCTTGTAACTGTTCACCATCCTTGGAGCAGATGAGCTTTACGAATATGAAAACATTAAAGATTAGCAGCTAGCAACTAACCTCAGATAGACAGATAGATAGATAGATAGATATTGCTTGCTACTATATTCAAATACTAAACAGGGTAAAAGATTGCAGCAAATAATAGGATACAGCAAAATAGTATATAAATAATAGAGTAAATGGGATTATTACAACATATTGAGTCAAACGTTTTGAAAAGCATGAAACAGTATGAATGTAATGCTGCATTGTATATGCAGTAGGACAGACTAAGATAAATAAAATTAACAAAAAATCTAAAAAATATGTATGAATACAAATATATGAAAACATTTTTAAATATCTGGAAGTGTATGCATTATTACATTATGATCAGAGATAAATGCAATATAACAAATATGTAAATACGAATACTAAAGTTGAAATTACAGCACATGTATTTATACAGAGTATGTGCATAATGTGTCACATTTAATTCAGATGTTTACAGAATGCATATGAATATGTACACAAAAACTGTCTAGATGTGAATTCAAAAACTATTCAGTGATGTAATGTACAGTGATATTCTTAAATATACAGCAGTCAAATTGACATAAAAAAACTTAATAAACCAAGCTTGATTTTTCCTCCAGTAGTTCTTACCACAAAAACAATCAGAGGATGTTAAAAGGCCCTGCACAACACTGAAAAAATCATCACCATAAAAATACAACTCATACCACAAATAGTATGATAGGCAGCTATTTTCAGTAGTTCTGCAAATAATGATGTATGAATGTCTTCCATAGGAACCCCAGCTGACGATTGGTTCCCTCAGAAAAGCTACAGTTTTCTGGACCTGAGTGATCATTTCTGCTACGAGCTTCACTGCTGAACTTAAATGCTCAAACTGCAACCATTGTACTATCATCACTGCATTGTAATACTCAATACTCCAATGCATTGAAGAGTTTTTCCATACTGTTTGTCACACATTTTGTCTCCTACATTCACTACTATGAACTTTACACTGAAACACAATTTTGGCTATGCCATTGTACTCCAAAGAAGATAAAGAAAAATACGCTTCTGTATATATTCTGTAGAATGTTTAGTCAAAATAAAAGTCGCAGTAATATGACAGTATCCTTGTCTAATTTGTAATGCAGTTATTGGAAGAATCTTTTCAGCATCCTTACACAGCATTATGCTACTATGATGCTTGGCATTGGTGATGTAAAATTGATTGATTGTTACCTGGTCAACATCTAATTTCAGTATGCACTGCCATTAAGTAAACAATACAGAGCTCAAAAACATGAACGGGAAAACACTATAGTGCAAAAACTGTATTTATTATAGACTTTAAATTTGTATACTTGTACAGCGTTTCACAGGCTCAGATGCAAAACACAGGCTTCAAGCCTGTGCTATAAGCCTGTGAAACGCTATACAAGTATGCGGATTTAAAGGCTATAATAAATGAAATTTTTGCACTACAGTGGTTTCCCGTTCATGTTTTTGAGCTCTATTGTTGCCTTTTTGGGAAACCTTTTTCCACTATTTTGGATGCTGCTAGAAAGTAAGACATTTTTCACTGGCAACATCCATAGTCTACTGTCTGTACAGCTTTATAAGCAATAAACAAACAAAATTCTGGTTATCTGACTCAACCGTCTAGCATATCCAACACAACTACCTGCCTGCAAAAAATACCACTTGGCTACATTTTCATTTTGTGTATTTGCTAATATACGGGACTAATCTGAGTACTGCACCTTATGTTAGTCCTGAAGGATGTAATGAAAAACGGAATACTTGTATACAATACAAGATACAATCTATCTTAAAAAGATGATTTGTTTACTTAATAGATGGCACCATACAGGAGACTGTACTGTTCCTGAGTTCCTCCAATGTCCAGTTTCAGTACTTTTGTCTGATAATGACCCAACATGTTATGATGGTATCTGTATGGGCATCAATATCTTAGATCCGTAACTGTTTTCAGACCTGGTCATTCTGTTTGCAGTCTGCACTCGCTCTTCGCTCCTCTATGGTGAATGGAAAGGATTTGAAGAGTTAAAGGTTCCAATATCTTCTGTTGAATTCTAGCAATGGACAACAAAGTGACAGTATTAGTAGGCTAATATCCCTATAGGATCAAAGCAGTCTGTTTATGAATCATATAAGACAGAATTAGACTAAGATTACAACTAATCATCTGGACAGTGAACAAGTCACAATGTTGCTAGTTATGTAGCACTTCTGTTTTTATTTTTATTTGCTAGTTACTTATACTTTACTGCAAAGTGTCTACTTCTGATAGGGGGTTAGTAATAACACAATCACTGATGGCTAAATGATCATAATGTCTTGCAAACCTTTTGTTGTAAGAAATACAAGACATTTGAACAACTGTTAGCATTAGCTAACCAAAGGGGCTTTTGTTTACGTTTGGGCTAACTCTGGTAAGCAACATTGTGGCTAGGTTAGCCAGTGACCGTTTGTCAAACGGCTGTGTAAAAGAGGACAACACGTAGATGTTTACAAAAGGTCGTAGTTTCTGCTTGTTTGATGTTCCTATCTCACTATATATATGCACATATATGGTTCATGTGATCACTGTAACCTGTCGGACACAATACCGCTAGGTAGCTAGCTAGCTAGTCACATACGATTGGATTGTTTTATCGTAGCTGAAAGCAACTAACGCTACCAGGTATTACTGGTTAAAGATATGTATCAGTAAGTAGCTAACTTCAGTTATAAGATGCATACAACAAACATGAAGCTTCGTGATTTTAAGATATTCCACAAACCTTTCCTTTGATCTTTTTTCGCTTTCTTTTCTCAGACAATGTGTACAGTACGCTGTTAGGCCTGGCTAAAACGTTGCCAATGCCAACCAATCACTTCCGGGCAAAGAGCAAGGAAGTGAAAGTACTCAATGTTGTGCAATAGAGCCGAACAATATGGAGATAGCACAGAAACTTGAAACGTTAAGAAACAAAGTCTGAAACAACTTTGTTGGGAAGTTGGCATTTGTGTCGTACGGATTGTAGTACAGGATCCCTCAATATTAATGGAAAAAGTATGCTACACACAGCCTTGCCGGCTTGTGTGATACATATTTTTTTCAAAAGCCCATCCATCCATCCATCCATCTAGTAGAGATGTTGGCCAAATGGTGGAGATGCTAACCCATAGTATGTCTCTGACGATTTCAACTATTGATAATGTAAACGAGATGACAACTTTACTAATATGACCTTAGTATAGGACAAAGCTATTTCTCTCCAAGGTCAAGTTCTCAAACAATGCTGGTTATGCAAAGCCTATTAAAAATTACAACTGCAGTCTTTTTTTATTTATTTATCTTTAATTCAAGGACCTTTCATGGACCTTTGTTTTTGTAATATTAATTAATATTAATATAATCATACTTATAGGCTACTCTAAACTGATCTGTATGCTTTAGGCCAAGAGACCAAGACAATAAAAGTGTCCTATTTCAGTCTCAAGGGGCCAAGAAAATGTTTAGTTTGGGGCAATTCATTTATTTTGGCATGTTATCAAAGATGTACATAATATAAAACACCATCCCAGCATGCTACTCTATCCCCATATATTCCCATATATAATCCTATATTCTCATATAGGATTATCTCTTTTCTTTGTCGTGTATCCCACAACAATGTGTGTAGTGATAATAACACTATTGAAAACATCATTCATTATTATTCATTGTATAACAGATTACACTACAGCAGCTTAATGATATTTATAAAACGTGGCTTTATTTACAAAAACGTGTACAAAAATACTTATTGAAGAAAAAGGTATAAGACTTTCATTGCTGACATACATACTCTTTCAGCACACTTTCTAAACAAAATAACAACAGCAATACTTGAGAGGGGCAAACGCAGCATGGCAGCAGGAGTGCATTTCTAGCATTATCCTGATGCTGTTTTCACTGATTTCAGACCTGTAATATAATTTGGATGCTCCTCTCTCTGCCCAGCAGTAAGGACACATAACTGTTCTTATAAGACATGAACAATTCAGCCCAAAATCAATGTTTCAGATTCAGTTGACAGTAGTTGACAATAATATGAGAGCAGAATGCCACAAAGTGCAGCCAGCATACTTACTGAGTGATTTGCTTCATATGGAAGGCTGACACAGTTGATGTCATACTTAATCTGAAAAGCTGTTAACTATACATGTTAATCTGACTTTCCTCAGCAGATAATAGGTATTAAGACCTGCACAACTGATTCATTACACAGATCAAATTTCCAGACAGTAGCACAGTGTTGTTATTGTGCAACATCAGCTGAGAGTTAAAATAGAGAACTCTTATGCTGAATAGCATGTGGCGATGCTGGCAGAAATATAATGTGAAAAAAATAAAACTGCAAATGAAAAAAAAAAAAAAACTTCAACAAAGCCCCAGGAAAAGAAAAACAGCTTAACATAGTTGGTTATAATAATAAAGGGGGTAAAGAAAAGGAAAAAAAAAATCAGTACCACCAGAGGAGCAGTGGCATGGTCCTAGCCCTGGCTATGCTTTCCACCCTGGTACATATTTGTGTGATATGTTGTGCTATTTTGTATTGTGCATCATTTTCCATATCCAAAATGGCTGTTTCTTCTTGCTGATCTCCCCCAGGTCCCTTTGGTGCCCAGTTACACACAGCCAGTCTCAAACAGTTTGGCCAGCTCTTTGCAGTCAGGGTCAATGAGGTCTGCAGGTTTCTCTCCGTTCTCATTCTCCACCTCTGTACTGGCTCCCATAGACAGCAAGTAACTGAGGGGAGATGAAATAGAAGACGTATTGTTAGCCAAGTGGGAGATTCACAATATGTAAAAAAAAAAAAAAAAAAAAAAAAAAAAAAAAACAAAAAA
>OMLF01030435.1:2646-16293 GCA_900302615.1 Holocentrus rufus
GCAGGTGGTGCAGGTGCAGACCAAATGAGAGGGAAATAGGAGGAGTGTGTGTGTGTGTGTGTGTGGGAGGGGGGGTTGCAGTGAGTGACCCTTATGTGGCGGTACAACACCCTATTGGAATCTGAAATGCATATTTATTATTTATGAATGGAATGAGAATGATATTGGCAACCTTTTGAGGCGAGCCCGTGCAAAGGGCAGCACCCTGCTTATCTGCAATCCCGCACTTTTTATACCAGATAGAGCAGTGCTCACACACACAAACACACACACACACACACTAAGGCACACACACACATAGAAATGAACACAGGGCCCTTCATAAACGCAAAATGACTTTTCTCACTTCATTTTCACACTGAAGCAGAGAGGGAAAAGTAAATCCCTTTAAAACTGGAAATCTGGATTAACCCTGACATAGACAGCATTGAAATGTCGGTGATTTTAATAAATATTGCATCAGAGCTACGAGTGGGCGCCCTCTTGTTTCACTGATGAATTATCTTTTTTTTCTCCTCGGTCGGCGCCTCACTAACCCGGCTGTGCGTTTCCCACTCCTGTCATTTTGCTTCTCCTCCCAGCGACAAGTGGATTTAGTGAAGACTGTGTATGAATATATTTAAGTCTTTCAAGATCCTTCCGCTCCTTATGTTGTTGTTGCTGATTTTCTGTTCATTTATGGATACCACTTATGTGATGATTCATCTTAGCCAACGGTATTTTATCAAGACATCCATGTTTCTGATGCACTGACGAAATAAACATACTCATGATACAACTGAGGCTGGCATAAAAAAATACAAAGATACTTTACTTTAAAAAAAAAAAAAATGCAGACACCTTACGTACTGTCAGTAAGTCACATCTGAAAGCCAGCGGGCCAGTTTTGTACTAAGCAGGCTGCACCTCTGGGATTTATGCCAACACAGTGGAAAAAAGCTATACAGTCAGATAAGAGCACTTCCTAAACCTAATGTACACAAACACACATATACACACACACACAAATACACATGAACACAAGGCACACCGCCAAATGACTTCTTGTACTTTTGTTATCACACTGAACAGGATGGGGGGGGGTGTCCAAATCACAGCAAAATTTAGAGAACACTTTTCAGCTTCTGGTTGGAAGTGGATCATTGGAGGCCAAGAGGCAGCACAGGTAATTTGCCGTGGATAATCTCACGGTGAAACTAAGTGCATCCGTGTTCTTCTCCTTCTTGAGGACCAGGGGAGCAGCTCTGAGAGGCCCTCGCTGTTGAATTCAAGAGGATATTACCTTCAGGATCAGTTACTCCTGGAATTATCCTTTACAGAAGGGGTATTTTTAGAGAAGCAACATCTGCTGGCTTCTTAGATAAGACACAAGCAACCACAAGACTGAAAATTCAAGGGATTCATTGGTCACATGCTTAATTGTACATGTACAACAGCAGTGAAATGAAACTGTGCAAGGAGAAAACATAAAGCTCTATAGCACTATAAAAACTGAATAAAAAAATGTAAAAGATACATAGATACATATTACATAAATGTGTAATAATAATGTAATAATAACAACAACAATAATAATATTAATAATAATAAAGCTATATACAGGGGAAAACAATAGAATATCACAGAATCTGTATGTGTATTATAAAAAATAAGGCAAAAAATAAAATAAGTAGGAAATAAGTGGTAAGTTAAAAACTTTGCAGTGTGTAGGGGACAGTGGGCAAAAAGCAAATGCAAGTGGTTAACTTGCTGAGCTGGGAAAAAAAAAAAAGATGCACAGTGCAAAATAGGTGCAGGATGTGTGATGTGTAGGTTTTAAGCGTTTATGGTTTGCATGGCCCGGGGGAAGAACTTCCTTCCTCAGCCTCTCAGTCTTGGTGATGACGGAGATGAGACGCTTGCCAGAGGGCAGCCACTGAAACAATTTGTGGTTCATGTGGTGAATGTCCTTAATGGTCCAGTTTTCCCTGTATCTGCATCCCCTGGTGTCGATGTCCTGGAGGCAGGGAAGTGCCATCCTGGTGATGCGTTCGTTGCACCAGATCACTCTGTGAAGGGCTTTCCTGTCCTGAGAGCGGCAACTGCGGTACCAGGCAGTGATGCTTCCACAGAGCACAGACCCTCAGTGTAGGAGGATTTCTGCAGCACTGTGAAGATATTGAATTTCCTAAGCCACCTGAGTTTGCCGCCGTGCCTTCATCATCAGGGTGGTGATGTGTGTAGATCATGTCAGGCCCTCAGAGATGTGCACTCCAAGGTACTGTAATCAGTCAACGGCAGGCAAGTATAATTCCCCTTTCTGATAGGGTGGAGTTATCAGTACTCGTATCGAGATAAGTGAACTGAAGGGGGTCTAATGAGCCGGGCAGAGATGAGTCTTTGATGAGTGTCTCAAAGTACTTCATCACCACGGAGGTCAGTGCTACAGGGGCAGTAGTCATTTAAGCAGGCTGGGTTGGCCTTCTTGGGTACAGGGATTGAAGTATGTAGGGACAGCAGAATGGTACGTGATTTTAGCATCTGCCCAGGGATGCCATCGGGGCCAGCTGCCTTCCTGGTGTTCATTCGCGCGCTTCAGTTGCACTAGCGCTAGCTGCAGTGCAACCTGTGTTGGCACTCACACTCCTGGCCCTGAAACATGCATAGAAGGTCTTCAGAAGGAGCATAGAAGGACTCCCCGCCAGCCGAGGTGTGCATTGTCCTCTATAGTCTGTAATCGTCTGAAGTTTTTGCCACATGTGTCTAATGTCACAGTCAGACAGGTGAGCCTCCATTTTGTCCCAGTACGACCTCTTAGATGCTTCCACTGCTTGTCTGAGCTTGTAGGACCCTGCTCGGTACAGTGACGTGTCTCCAGAGCTGAGACCTTCGTTGTGGGCAGCAGAGTTTGCTTTCAGAGCCTTGCAGACTGTTTTACCAACTCACAGTTTGTGGTTAGGAAAGACTTTAACAGTGACCACGAGAATGATGTTATCTATCAGTTTGGATATGAGGCACATGTCACACTCCACGTCCTTCGGCGTGTCCTGTACTGTGGCATCTGATTGGGATCCCTTAATACTGGGACTTCCTGCCTTAGCTTTTGTTTATATTTCGGAATGAGGAAGATGGCAGCATGGTCAGCCTTACCAAAAGCCGGGAGAGAGGTGGCTTTGTAACTGTCTAACAGTGATGTGTTTCCACCTCTGATTGGATATGTGACATATACGGCATAACCTGTTTGAGGTTTGCCTTATTAAAGTCACCAGCCACAACGAGGGCTACGTCCAGGTGTTGCTGTATGTTTGTTGATGATATCATGTAATGTGGTCAGAGCAGTGTCTGTGGGTGAATATAAACCACGATGGTGATGACTGCAGAGAATTCCAGGGCAGGTAAAAAGGGCGACAGAGGATTGCTAGGTTTTTCCAGATTGAAGAACAGAGCAGAGACAACCCTTGGATCACACCAGTTGTTGGTCATGGAGCAGTAATAACAGCGTCTGGTCTCAGCCACACCATCCTACAGCACTGCAAGCAGATCTTCATGCACCCTTTTTGTTTGTTTGTTTGTTTGTTTGTTTGTTTTGGGTTTTTTCTAGTCATGGGAACATTGAACTTACATGGAGACTTCACTGGAGTGATAATTATTTATTCATATTTCATAATATGCTTGGTTGTTGTTATGGTCTTCTAGTTGCCTGCAGCTACTCTCTTTTGAGGTTTCACCATTAATTCATCATTAAGGGGTTAAAAAAAACATCTTATTTCAAGATAGCTATTAGTTAAGACTCCATGCAGTTCTTTCTCTCTTTTTTCTGCCTCTGGCTTTATCATACACAGTCATACATACAGTACATACACTCGAACACACATACCACACACACACACACACACAGACCTGAGTGTCTTCCTGTGCATGTCCTCCTCTGTGATCCCAACATAAGTGAGTGTTTCATTCCACACTGGATTCAGAGAGTTGCGAATTGTCTTCGTTTTCAGCTTATTGGCCTAAAAAAATGGGCAAACACACCGACAGACAAACAGAGGGACAGATATATAGACAAACAGTGTGAGGCTGTGTTATTTAGTGTATTCTCATTGCTCACACATGTGTTTACCAGCTCCTTCTCTCTCACCTTGCACGCCCCAGGCAGTAGGTGGAGTTTGACATAGGGATCAGCTAAGCCATTGAAGTCCATGGGCTTCAGACCCTGCAGAGAAAAACAGCACTTAATTCAAAGCTTTGATTTTTCCCTGAAGCCACTGCTTCTCCTGGAACTCCTGGAACAATTGCCTGCTCTTCTTATAATTGAGAATTATGCAAGAATTAATGTAAAA
Organism: Holocentrus rufus; assembly: GCA_900302615.1. Lineage (NCBI taxonomy): Eukaryota > Metazoa > Chordata > Actinopteri > Holocentriformes > Holocentridae > Holocentrus > Holocentrus rufus. The sequence goes on from OMLF01030435.1 coordinate 6,966, forward strand.
TCAAAAATCCTTAGACCATGCAGTCACAAAAGAACATGCCAAGTGCCAGGCAGATATTGATCTTTTATTCAACACCGTATAAGATCCAGTCAGTGTTGTCCTCCCCGGATATGATGGATGTGATGCAATTTGACTGATTACATATTTACTGTAGGGTTAATCAATACTGCACTTCTGCAGACCTTGCTGTATTGATTCTAATGTGATATTTAGATCAATCAATTACTCCTGCTTCATTTGTCTGTACTACTGAAGTATTTACAATCATGAAAACAATCAGTAATACTGGAAAAGGGTGAAAATAATGGATTGTATGGAATAAGTTTATAAATTATTATGTTTAATTGGTAAATTAATCAGATTACAAATATGTTATTTGTGATCTAATGCGTTTAAAAGGTGCACTATGCAAAATTGCCAAGGGGGTTGAAATGAGGACATTTAGACTCAACTGGCAGGAAATGTGGATTAAGCATATAATCTTTCAGTGAGTCAGGTTGACAGTGAGAACCATGTAGACTCAACCATTACTTATTGAATTCATGTTTGTTTGTTTTTAAATCAAAATCACTTCTCAAACTAATAGTCTTATTCCACATTGTTCAGTCACAGTAGTTGATGGGATCAGACTCATTTAAAGGCGCACTATGGAAAATTGCAGGGGGTCGACTGAAGTGAGGATCAATTCGACTCAACAGACAAAAACGATGTCCAATCTTATCGATTGCCATCACCAATGTAAATGTGTCATTAGCACTATTACAGGAAGCACGAGTATAAAAACTCTCCAAACCAAACTAAAAGAGCCCATCGCCTGGTTGACTTTCTCCAGATGGCCAAAGGATCAAATGGAAAATTTTGCTCTCAGATAGAAAGACTGTGAGTCTGAATCAGCTGACCTCATCAACAAAACGCAGATCATGATGAGAAATTGCTCCTAAATTTCTTACAGCAGTCTTGACATTTGCAGACAGTGTTTCTGTGGATTTTTTTTTTCATTACAGAACATTCAGTGAGATCGAAGGAACAGGGAGGGGAGAAAATGAAAACATTGCATCGCAATGGTATATTACTCCCAGAGGAAGAAAATACATGCTGTGGTTACACTTGATGAAAGTCTATTTGGCCTCCTGATACTGTGTGTATTTGTGTGTGTGTGAGAGTGTGTGTGCGTGCAGTCAGATGTATGAATGCTCTTCACAGAGATGGTGGGGAATGCAGCTGACCCTTGACGCTGTGACATTTTGGACGCTGCTCTGTTGACTTTCTCTTTGTAAGTTTTGAGGTGGACTGCAGCTACACACTGACCGTGGAGTCATTTTTCTTCTACTGTTTGGTTTGTCTGTAGTTCACAAGTCACCAATGGTAGCCGTTCGTCCATCCTCAAAGAAGGTACCAGCACTGTGGGCGGTGGTGAATTAATTCACCAATCTAGCTTTGAAACTGCATCTTCGCTACTGAAAAACTGACTAGTTACCAGAAGGGAAAAATCATTAGTGTACAAGTCAGCGCTAAAATGAACAAAACACTTGAGGAAATGAGAGATTCAGACTATATTGACAGCAGGTGCAAAGACAAATTCCTATTTCCAATATAATGAAGCAATTTAAATCATATTTCTACTTCTGTTTCTACTTGTATGCTTTTGTGTTATGATGTTTCCTTTCACTATGTAAACATTGTCTCTACTCTACTTCTATGAGAATGTTATTAATCACAATTACAAAAATTCAGCTGCAAGGGATTTAACACAATTATGTGAGTAAAGTACATTTTATAGTTGAAAGTAACATGAATGTGATGTAAGCACAAATGAAAACAACACAGCAATGTATTGTCATACAATAAAGAAAAAAATCTATTTCAGAGGACATTTCAGGGAAATCAGAGTTTAAATAAATGTCCTTTTTGAAAACTCAAAGTACAGTCTAATGTACACCTTGATATTGTCCATCATTTTTCAGTTCCTACTTTAAATTAGAAAACGGGGAAGAGTGGAGAAAAAGACAATACACAAATCTGAAACTGATATCTGTAGATGAGAGAGACAAATGCCTTAGAAAATGTCAGATAGTAAATTCTCTCTTGCAGATACATGTTTTTTTATTTACTGTTTCCTCTAAAATTAGCCAAGACAGACTATTTTTAAGGGATTTTAAGTTGTGCTTTGTCTTTTCTTCCATGAAATTTTGGGCTAATTTCCTCTCACAGTTGATCTCAGAATGCTTCACATTTATTAGTTTAACGCATGAAATTCTTTAAAAAAAAAAGAAGAAAGAGAGAGAGAAAGGAAAAAGAAGAAACCTCTTGGGGAGGAAGGCCCTGAACCCCCTACAGGGACGAACCCTCTGATCTCAAGCGATCCTGAAAGTGCCACTGTTCCCAACACCACAGCCCTGCTGCTCACAGTTGTTTCTCATGGTGAAGGCTTCTGGCTGCTCTGTCATAATGTGGATTGTATTTTCCTCACGATTCAGATCTACTTATCACAGCAACAGGTAAACACCAATCAATACACCGCTCTTGTTCGTGCTGATATTCATCATATGGTGAAGCGTTTCAGTCCTGATGAGAGTTCAACCTTCCAGAATGATAATGCCTGTATCCCAAGGGCATGACTGGCATGATGAGCGTGAAAACGATAAATTATGCATCTGTGAACAGTTCAGCAGTTATGGACCTGCTCTGGAGTGATGCTGGAAACTGAGTTTTCAACATGATCAAAACACCAAGGGATGGGATTGCTTGTGGAATAAAGGAGTGGCGTCACATGTAGGATCAGTGCCAAGGCGCTCAGACATTGTTGGATTACATGTCGCGTTTTAATAGGCTGCTGGGCCACCACCAGGGTATTGTCCTGTCAGTGTAACAGCTACGCATGATGTGTTAGATAATCCACACTGTCAGACTTGACTAGCTCTGTTTGGCTCAGACGATACATTTACATTATTTTGCATTTTAACCATACAGCACCAAATTGAATACATCAGGATTAGAGGTTCAATTCCCACTGGAACCACCCATGCAGAACTTGTTTTTATATTTGTTTGTTTTTTCAAGAATAGGCAGAATCAAGTGAAAACAAATAAATAAATATAAATATGAAACGGAAAAATGGAATAAATGAATGAATGGAAAAATGGAAAACTTATGGTAAGGACAAAAAGAACAACAAGTACAACAGAAACAGCAAAAACAAATAGACATCCAAGTAGGAGAGCAAAAATTAAATACATAATGCATAAATACAGACATAAATAGAGACACCGGGGTGCTAGTTATTGTAATGACAGTCTTAGGCACACAGTATACTTGAGTATAACAATACTTGGGATACAAAGACTTACTATGCTTTCAGATACATAGGGAGCCATACTAAATAAGCCATCCATCTATCAAGTAAGGGTTGCCAATTTTTCAAGAAAATATTTTCCCTGCTGGTAAACTTGCAGTACCTTCTTCATGTCTGTAAGCCACTGCTGGAATGGGGGGCTGTCATGTGACTCCCAGTGTTGTAAAATAGGGCTAACAATGTACAAAGGGAAACACCTTGCCCTACATACTTGTTGATAGAAGGATTTGCGACCAGTGATCCAAAGATAATAAGGGTCTGGAGCTATATTTTGTCAGCCTTTGATATATAATCAAATATAAAAGACCAGAGGGAGGTTATTTTGGGGCAGGACCTGAACTGAAGGGGAAGTGCTCTGGTTACAAGACAAGGTGTTAGGGTGTAAAGCATGAAGTCTAGCCTTTGATGATGGGGCCGGTGTGCCACTTTGAATTGTACTAAGACAGTTCTGACTTTTATAGAACTGCTGTGGGTGTCATCCAGGATTCCCTCCCACACTTCTGCACGAACACAAAGAACATCCCGGCCGTGACTCTTTTCATTCCTTGCACCTAAATGGCGCAACAAGCTTCCCTCGGCTGAATCACTGCCCATCTTGGGACTGAAGGCTCATCTCTGCATGGTAAGAGTTGAGCCTCCCTGCTTGCGCTGAAAACCCAACAAATTATAGACTGAAATGCAGTTTTGACAGTTTGATGGCTTGTGACAAGATGCACCCACTGTAAGCCACTGAGGGCAAAAGCATCTGCTAAATGATGTAATGTGTGTAACATGCTTGGATGTTACTGAGTATGTTATGTCACATTATGTAGTGGGAAGCGAAGCAGCAGGGAAGCAGCAGGGGGGGAAACTGCTGTGGTGTTTGAGAAGGCTCCCAGGCTTTTGCTGGATATGTGAAAGCAGGTCGAGGAGACACAGCAACAGGACAATTCGATGGACTACAAAGCCGCTTGCTTACCTTTGCCCTGAGGACTGTGCAGTGCAGCTCGCTGGAGCTCTGCTCATAGCGCAACTCAAACTCCAGCGTTCCCAAGGCAGCTGGGGAAATGACAAATGAAATTCTTAGAAAGCAACAAAGAGTGAAAATTATTATGATTAGGGGAAGAAAACGTGACTTATAATACCTGTCAGATCAGTAGACAGAAAAAAATGACATTGCGCGAAATAAATTGTTGCATCGAGATAAATTGAAAGCGTGCAACAGAATACAGGCGTGCAACACACCATGAACACAGAGGATGAAAATCCCATTTACTCAACCAGCACATGTCATACGAATCTGTACAGAGCACATCACATGTCAACGTGGCAAATCGTCTTGAACGGAGCGCAACCAAATTCATCAGGGCTTTTACACACATGCACATTACAGGTGTAGTCACATGCAGACCACACGCGTTCACATACACACACATATACCCAGGGATGTCTCTGCCTATACATTAATTGATGTTCCTCCAGTGCAGTTATATAAGATGTTTTATATTTTTCATAGGGATTGGAGCAAAAAAATATTTTAAGCACAATGTTCCAGTCCTCACAAATGTCAGCAAATCACAGATTATACAGTATATGCTGCCTTGTGCGACTATTTCAGTCTGAATTCTCCTCCCCTTCCGCTATCTGCATGCCACCATTTTCAAAACCCCCACCGCTACATGAAGCAACAGCTAGCAACCTACATAGCAGCAACCTGCACTCTGAAATATCCGTACAAGTCGTATCACATAGTCAACATACGTCTTTCACTGTTTCATGTGGTGTTTTCTCTTAGCCTAATGCTGCAGGTGGTGAGGGATGGAGACCTGGTTCCTGATTGGCGCCTGAGAAGATGGGACCTGCTATTTAAAAAAAAAAAGCCTGCAGCCACCTGAGGACATTACTCTCCCTCTCTCCCTCTCAGCTCCCAACCTGTCAGCTCTTATTGTGTGTGATAGTGTGCTAGTCCCTCAGGTTGATTATGTGATTGCTGCTAGCCACAAGTGTTAGCAAACCTGTTTGGAGTGTCTAACCTTGTAAATAGCTGGAAGCATCTGTTTAGAGAGTTGTAGGGGTGGGTAGCCTGTTTATTTTGATTCAATCTTTTCTCCTGTTTTTGATGGATAGTTAGGTAAGCATCTTTGCACCTTTTTTGTTTCTTTTGTTGGATCTTTTGGGGTTTATTATTTTGGGTGTTCCCACTGTGAAGCCTAAAACTCCTGTCCTTTCCCTGTTATTTGCACTGAAGCAGTTTTCTGGTCATCCTTAGGAGTGGAGAGAGTCATTCTTATGTCCCATTGACCCCCAGGCTGGGCCGTAACACAGTGCCCACCATAACTACCCACATACCCTCAAACAAGACACTGATCCCCAAGCTAATCCAGGGATATTGCACTGCAAGCAGCTATGCGCTCTGAGTCTTGGGGGCTATGAGAGATATGGGGAAAGATGAATTCCGGCTACCTTGCAAAAAATAACAAAATTATCTTAGTCTTAATATCCTTTTCTGAAAGCAAAGAGATAAACAGATTCATGGTAGCTTAGAGCAGTTTTGAGTCTCTTGAGAGTGCCTCTGCAGTTATGAAACACAAAATGGAAACAAAAAAGAGCTTTTTTCTAGTTAGAAGTTGGGCAAGTTTTCCAAATTTTAATTCTCATGCTTCTAATTATAATGCTTACGCTTCTAATTCCACTCAGCCACACCGACTTATTGGAGCCCTGAGCAGCGTTAAACGAGTGATTGCTATGTTTTAACGTCTCTGGAAAAGCTATTGCATGAAGAAATGGAATCTGGCTCTAACCTACGATCAGCCTTCAGCAGCTTTAAACCATCAATGCAAAAGTATAGATAGCGATGAAATCTCAGGGGGTTAAAAAAAAAAAAGTCTTGTGTGGTATCGCTTGTGCACCTAGAAATTTGTTAGGAAACTGTTAAAATGTGCCTTTAATGATCCTTTAACACACGGGTCTTTAATTACATGAGGTAGGCCAGTGGAACTCTCTGATGGTTTGTTCCTCCATGGGGCAATCCCTGCTCCAATGAATCAGAAACCATCCATTATTGAGAGACAAAAAAGGAATTCATCAAACAGTAATTGCAAAACAAATTTGATAATAAATGCATGTTAATAAGCAAAACAAAGAGAAATCACAATTAATCTGGGGTCTGGAGTGCATCAACATTGCTCAGGAGGCCGAGAACACATTAGAGGGCAGCCCAAGCCTAACAAAGTGTCAGCTGAAGACAAGCCCTCACCCACTCTGGTTTATGAAGATTCAGTAGCTCTTAGTTTGAAGGAGTGATCATTTCCCTGCAGCAACACACTGTTTTGCTCCACTTTTTGTCACATCCCTGCAACCTCACTGTTCTTATCCTGCAGGATGATGCAGCAGCTTTCACTGACCCGAGGATGACACAAGCCTTTTTTTTTTTTTTTGTTCAATCAAACATATCATAAATCACACTGCAGTGGCAGTCAGCACTATTGCCTTGAATTTATTGTTTCATCAAAGACTCCCAGCGTCTCTAATCCATTTACAGTTTAACACAACAGGCTGGAAAATAGTCTCATTAAGACACACAGATGTGTTTAAGGGGGTTTGTGTGCATTGCATTATTGATGTTAGCTTTAATACGCAGACATAAATAACCTATTAGTTACTTTAGAGGGAAATTGGTAGAGAAGCAGATATTTGTGCCTATGTTGAAACTTTGTTGCAAGACCCTAATGCGTTGTGGGTGGTTAGATAAATTAAAGCCTTGGGTACTTTGAGTCATTCTGCAAATGTCCCCTCCATACTGCCTCAGAGAGAGCACAGTCAAACCAGTGCTGCTTAATCTTTAAAGAAATACATGAAAATTAACAAAGTTGACAAAAAAGTCTCTTCATATTAACCAAGTTGTTACAATGAAAGAGCTGTGGACTGCACACTGAAAATAAATTTCAATCTTTTCAACGATGGAGCACCACTTTAGCTCAGGCATAACACTTAGGTCATTCATGCCATCATGCCTCCCTCTTACAATCACCACTCACATTCAAACAAGTCAATGAGGCGATCTTTACAATCTGACACTTCACACTCTCACTCATTCATGCCACTGCTGCTGTAATTGTTCATGCTACTTACTCCTACCTGCCACACGCTGCTGCCAATTGATCATGCTGCTTTTTCTCACCACTAACTCCAGTCTCCTCCTGTTTTGGTCTCTTATTCATGATACCTCAAATGTCCAATCTCTTTTGACCCAAGAGGACCCGACTGAATCAATTTTTGCATCCTGAAACAGTAGGACCTAGCACACACAAAGCAGGTCCACACAACATTCTCGCTCCACCAAGATTTTGATTATAACTGTGTTACTTCACTTCATCAGCTGATCTTGACACATGTAAATGCTTTAAAACCACCAGGAGACGAACATGAAGCTGCTTGAAATGTTTGCCACGGTTGCAGTGATGCGGGGGAAGAATTTTGTGCAGATTTATGTACTTTGAGTTTAATTCTTTAATGTTGCATTAAAGGCAAGATTTTTATCTTTATTTATATGTTCATCCATACAGACAAACTTTTAATGCATTAGTTAAACACCTATAAAAGTTGATTAACACATGCATTAAAACATCAAAGTGTGTTAAAAGTAAAAGGATCAGTGTAAGTGATTAAATAAGAGATGTCATTCATGGTCTGTGAAGCCACAGGCTCCAGATCATTGCTCTTGTATGAGAAACTATATTAATACAGATGTGTCTGTCAAGCAACTGCTATGTACTTAATCTTTAAGCTTCTTAAAGCTGCAATGCAAAAATGTCCTTCTGTTATCAGAAAAAAATACAAAATGGGGCTGAGGATTAGTTAGTAAAGTGTGTGTACGGTGTAGTAAATGGGTTAAATGTTCAGAGATGGTATGGTCCTTCAAGAGTGAAATCCAAGTATCATCAAGACAGCAGTGAGCAGCGCTCCACCCAGAGAGGCCTGAACTTAGCAACAGTGGCTGAACCTCTTTTCCATCTGAACTCCCTAGGAAGAAGACATTTGGGTCCAACGGAAACCAGCCCTATACACCCTCACCGTATCCACTCCCCATCTGTTTGTTCACGTGGAGGGTTCACCATATTAAGGACTGTCCTAAAACAGTTAGCAGGGAGTGTTAGTGGACTATAAACCCTCTGATAATGAGTCTGCAGGGATGCAGACGTATGATATTAATACAGAAAGATGGAGGATCATACAAATGTAGGCTCTGCGTTGTTAAGGTTACTGATGTTTCCCCACAACATTTTCACTCGGCCTAATGAAATTTGCGGCAATTAAATATCATTTTGTCACAAAGTTAAAATGACTTGCAGATTTTATGGTTTAATTAAAACTATCCAAAATTTATCTTACAGCATAATACAGATTATTTGAGGGGAATTAGATTTTTGAGCATCAGAGATTGTTTTCTTTCTATTAAAAAAAAAGTGCTCAGTGAGAGGTATATCTGTTAGTGGCAATGAAAAGGACTGCTTCCTCCTCTTAACCTTCAAGGAGAGCCCTCCACTGTTGCAATCGTAACTCCATGAGGAGTGTCACACCTCAGTGAAGTGCTAGTTCACTGCTGTCACTTTACAGGATTTCTGGTTATTGACGTCTGCAAAATTCAAGCACTTGCCTCTCGTAGCTTTAATCCTTCTGCAGCACCAGTGAAAAAGTGGACATGGGATGTGGATGTTAATTCACCAAGCATACACATATCATGCACAAGTGCACCCAACACGCTCAAGGCTTTGTGCCTGCACACCCATACTCTTTCTACAGATGTGTACAAATGCACAGCATTACACACAACACACACACATGCCAACGGCCAGGCTCACTGCAGTCGTCACTGTCCGAGCTGTTCATCTCCACTGAAGTGTCCACGCTGCTGGTCAGCGACAGGGACCCGCCCCCGCCCATGGCTCCTCCCTGGGGCAGCAGCGGGGACAAGAGATGGGTGCCCCCCATGCCGGA
>OMLF01030443.1:8574-22250 GCA_900302615.1 Holocentrus rufus
CCCCACTCAACATCTGGCTGGATTTTAACTCTCAGGAAAACTGAATGGTGGCTTTAACCTAATTCTGTGTTTTCTGACCTCAGTGGACTGCTGGGACGGGCCTGATGACCTGCCCATCATCTACCATGGCCACACCTTGACCTCCAAGATCAAATTCCTGGATGTGCTGCACACTATCAAAGAACACGCTTTCGTCACATCTGAGTAAGTCAGTTATGAAGGTATTCCGCTGACTTACACTCATCACCCAATCATGGCTTTAACTCTCACTATAGCTAATAAATGTGAAACAATAATCTTTAGTCTAGAGTATCACGTCATATTAAGATGAGAGCACATTGAGTGACCTGTGCTGTTGTGTATGTGCAGGTACCCTGTGATCCTGTCCATAGAGGACCACTGCAGCGTGGTCCAACAGAGGAACATGGCCACTCACTTTAAAAAGGTGTTTGGAGACCTGCTGCTCACCAAGCCAGTTGACAACAACGCAGAGGAGCTCCCCTCGCCGTACCAGCTCCGCAGGAAGATCCTCATCAAGGTTCACACACACACACACACACACACGCTGAAGTGTTCTTGTTTTGGTTTTTTTTGCTCACCAGACACTCTGTGAACATAGTGGAGTGAGTAAAAGGCGAATATTCCTATGAAGATTATAATGTATCAGATTATCATACATCATATTTTTGCCTTTTTTCCATTTTAGTTTGTTAGGAGAGTTGTTAGTATTCTGTTTTCTTGTGTCACAGCACAAGAAACTGGTGGAGGGTACCCTGTATGAAGAGGTGACATCAGCCAGCTACTCTGAAAATGACATCAGCAACTCCCTGAGGAACGGCATCCTTTACCTCGAAGACCCCATTGACCACGTGAGTGTGTGTTGCATGTGCATGTGTGTTATGATGGAGAATAATAATGAATTTTGTACATTACTGAGACATTATTCTTTGTGTATGTGTGTGTCTTGCAGACGTGGACTCCACACTATTTTGTCCTGACCAGTAATAAGATCTACTACTCAGAGGAGACGTCCCACTACCAGACAACTGACGAGGAAGAGGATGATGAAGGAAAAGAGGTAGAGAGATGATGATGGTGGTGATGGTTATAGTATTAAGTAAACTTCAACCTATTTACTTTGTCTTGGCTCATTTCATTCCCTAATCCTATCTCCGCCTCACCTCTGTTTTCCTCTCTCTGCTTTCTTCTCTTCCTCCTCTTCTGCAGGAGTGCAACAACAACGAGCAGCACTGTGCGGAGCGCTGGTTCCACGGGAAGCTGGGTGGGGGGCGTGACGGGCGGCAGGTGGCCGAGAAGCTCCTGCAGGAGTACTGTGAGGGAGGAGCGAAAGACGGCACCTTCCTGGTCCGGGAGAGCGAGACATTCGTTGGAGACTACACGCTCTCATTCTGGTCAGTCAGAGGAATCCTAGGTGTCTCTTTTGAGTCCCCTTTCCTAACGCGGTGGTTTGCTTTCCAGTGGTAAATAAGAGAAACTGAGAACAGAATAGAAGAGAGGACCCAAAAAAAATAAAGGGACAGAAGAAAAAAAAATGATTAAAGGGACAGTTCACTCAACATACCAAAAAAGACATTTTCTCCCTTACCCCTAGTGCTGTCTATTCATCCAGAGAGTTTCTGTGTCACTTGCCTAAGTTTGTCTCCCTTCAGCCCAGGTACAATGGGGCTGGGTTGGTATTATTTTGTGAACCTCAAACCCTCAGAAGTTTACATGTGAAAAACTATAAATTTCTGTTTTTGGAAAGAGCTGTTGCTGTGAATCCACATCCCTGACTATGGATGGATATTGCTGTGAAATTTTTTTACATGTAAAATTTTGACAGTTTGAGCTCCACAAATACATCGGCCTACCCATCCAGTCCCATTATATTTGGGTGCTGGGAGACAGTGAAGGTCGCAGCTGCCTTGTCAAATCACATGAACTGTGCAGATGGAAAGATTGCACTGGGGTTGAATGGGAAAATATCTTTTTTTATATTTTTGGGGAAGTGTCCCTTTGAAAAACAAGGAAGAATTAGGAAGAGAGCAGTAGAGAAGAAGCCTCATGTGTTGTATCAAAGTGTTTGAACAACAAAGGTCTATAGGCTTTATTAAATATCTCAAAATAAAACTGGGTAAGCACAGATGCTGAGCTGGTTATGGTTTTTATGTTGATGTTTGGTTTTAATTTAGTTATGGTTTTAATAATGTTTGATGTTTGGTTTTAATAATTTTTGATGTTGTTATTTTCTGTAAGGTGACTTGAAAGGCGCCACCAAATAAAATGTATTATTATTATTATTATTATTATTAAAAGTGACAACAAATCCATAAGACAAAAAGAGAGGCTGCATTCCATCTTGAATGTAACAGTGTCACTTTTTTCTGTTTCCTGTCTGTCATCCCTGTTTACTATGTGCTCACTGATAATAGTGCACAAAACTTTTCTCCTTAGACATAATTTTGTCAATGAGGAGGTTGCAAATTACAGGAAGCTACAGACATATTGACTCCCTCTTGTGTCTGCTCACCCCTCCTTGTCCTGCACCCGCCCAGGCGTTCGGGGCGCGTGCAGCACTGCAGGATCCACTCCCGCCAGGAGTCCGGCTCCACCCGCTTCTACCTGACGGACAACCTGGTGTTCGACAGCCTCTACCGCCTCATCTGCCACTACAGAGACACACCCCTCCGCTGCAATGAGTTCGAGATGAGGCTCGGCAGCCCCGTCCCGCAGCCCAACGCGCACGAGAGCAGAGAGTGAGTGAGCGCAGGGGAGAAATGTGCGGGGAGTTGTCACAGACTTGTTGTGGATCTTGTTATGAGTTATGGATCTTGGTGAGGGTTGGAGAGGAAGGAGTCAGCGGACGAATGAGGAAAAAGTAGCCAATAAAGTCAGAAAGGAGGGAGATGTAAACATGAAGTCGGTCAATGATTGCTTTCCTGTTATCCAGATGGTTCCATTCCAGTCTGTCCCGTGTTCAGGCTGAACACATGCTGATGCGCGTCCCCAGAGATGGAGCCTTCTTGGTGCGAAAACGCAGCGAGCTCAACTCCTATGCGATCTCTTTCAGGTAGAGTATCCAGACACACACACACTGAATGATGACACGACAACAGCATTTACTGGTTTTTGATTCACAAGTTTTTCTCTCTCTCTCTCTAGGGCGGAGGGTAAGATCAAACACTGTCGTATCCAGCAGGAAGGCCGTCTCTTCATGCTGGGCAGCTCGGCGGAGTTTGAGAGCCTGGTGGACCTGGTCAGCTACTACGAGAAACACCCTCTGTACCGCAAGATGAGGCTCCGCTACCCCATCAATGAGGACACTCTGGACCGTATGGGCACCACGGTGAGTCAGACACTATCCACTATCCACCACACAAACATAAGGAGTGGTAAAAAAATAACACTGCTGTTAGATGGGAAACGTCCATCACTAAACAGCCAGCCTTTTTTGTGCATACTCCTTTTTAATTCACATTAAATTCACATTAAAGAATGAATAGATAGAAAAAGTTAACTTTATTATTTGTTTTGTATTTTAGGAGCTTGACTATGGGGCACTTTATGAAGTTCGCACTCCTCATTTCTATGTTGAAGCCAACAAGATGCCCACAGCTCGGGTAAGTGAGATTCACTCAAATACTTGGTGTAGACATGTGTGGACTTGGGTTGTTCAAGTCTGCAAGAAGGTATTAGTAGATTTAACCCCTTTTTCACAGATTAAAATGATTTGTGTATCCCATATGATACAGTTTGATCCCCACCCCCAGTGTTCCTGTGTTGTCAGTGCAAGATTAGTGTGTATGTGAAGGCAGCGGTGATAAATAGACATGGAAAGATGAAGTCAGCCTTCTGGTCCTTGTGATTTGTGTTGCAGTGTACGGTCAAGGCCTTGTATGACTACCGCGCCCAGAGGGAAGATGAGCTGTGCTTCCCCAAACAAGCCCTCATCCTCAATGTGGACAAGCAGGAGGGCGGCTGGTGAGTCGTTTTTTTGTTTGTTTGTTTTTTATGTTCACCAATTTGCAATACTGGCTGGATGGTTTAACCTTAATATCCTGTAAAACGTATGTAATGTATGTATATATTACGCGGTTTCATTCAGCATCATCTCTACCTGGTTGTTACTCTGTGTTTGTCCTCTCTAGGTGGCGAGGTGACTACGGAGGCAAGAAACAGCTGTGGTTCCCTGCCAACTATGTGGAGGAGGTGCCCAGCTCTCCCACCAGAGAGCCAGATGAGGCAGTAAGTTAGAATACGCACATAAAGCATCATCTCAATTCATTTTTTACTTTTTCAACCGTTGATGAATTTAATTTTTTTTTCCCTTTTCATCTCTTTTGTCTTGGCTCAGTCCACAGAGAACAGTCCTCTGGGCACATTCCTCAAGGGCTTCATAGATGTACCCAGCTGCCATGTTGGTGAGTCTGGAAAACAAAATTATTTCTATGGTAGATGGAGGTAGCAGGCATCATTTAGTTTTACCAATGGACCAGCTGATTTTTTAACAGTGTGATAAGTCAGTAATCACTCTGATCGCTGATATGACACATTTTGCCCAGACTTTCTGACAAATATGGCACATGATGTGAAAGTGAACAGCGAGCATAAAGAGTAAAATTCCAATATTGCACTGCAATTAATAGATTGTTATTATGGCCAAATGACTGGCCCATCCTTGTGTAAATAAATCATAGGTTTTATCTAAAGATAGTAATTAAATGTTAGGGTGTACTAGATAACTGAAGTGGTTTCTCACTTAGTTCTGTTGCACATGAAAAAAAATCATTGCAGCAGGATAATCTCTGCCCTCTGTCCATATAATAAACTGATTCTAATCCCTGATTATAGTCTGTGAAATTTAAAACACAGCATCATAAATGAACCATCAAAGCTAGATAGACGTCATGGCTAAAGTACAGATGTGCTGCTGTTACTAATTAGCTCTTACTTTTTATGGCTTACATGCAACAACTTTCCTGATATAATAGCTGGACTTATTTTAGTTTCTATCATGAATTATCCAAATGTCTTTTCTGAAAGTGTTAGAAATGTTCAATGTGTTGCACACTAATGTTGGTCAACAGAACTGAACCGTGTTAGTCCAGGACAGTCTGTAGACCAAATGCTGCTATGTACAGCCTGTTAGACAGAAGTAAGAAAATCACCAGCAGTTTTCTTCTCTCACAAAACGTTTTATTTCTCCCTCTCCCTGTCCGTCTCTCTGTCCTTCCATCCATCCTTCCATCTGTCCAGTGGTGATGAAGGATGGGAAGAGTTCCCGGCCCTATGTGTTCACAGTCCACTCCCAGCAGCTGTCCTCTCACCCGGTCCAGTCCCTCGACGTGGCAGCTGACAGCCTGGAGGACCTCACCGGCTGGGTCAGCAAGATCCGAGAGGCTGCACAGAATGCAGATGCACGGGTAAGCACTCTGCTGCACAACACGCTTCCTCACACACACACACACACACACACACACACACACACAGTGGTTGTCCAACTAGCCTTACAAAATCATGCAAGCCAACTCAATGTCCTCCTGTTCAGCACTTTTAAAAACACGCTTCTTAGTTGCACCTCTCAAACGATCTGCATTACGTTACCCCATGGAGTAAAGGATGTAATCAGATATTTTATAACCGTGTTGTTTGCACAAACGTTTCATATCATGAAGCTGATGATACACAAGCACATTTTTTGTTTTTGTTTTTTTGAAAGCCAACATCCATATTTTTTATCAATACCAGTAACTAATATTAACAGGAATTTCTGTAATTTCCCACAGTCAGTATAGAGGTACTGTGTTGACGCTCTGGCTGCTTTATCTCCATGGTAACAGATGCAGGAGGAGAAGCAGATGGAGAGGAGGAAGAAGATCGCCGTGGAGCTTTCTGAGCTGGTGGTCTATTGCAGACCTGTCCCCTTCAATGAGGAGAGTAAGGATCCAACATCCCTCTATTCTGCTTCTCTGTCTGTCCCTGCCATAATTACACTCACATAATACAGAAATAAGATCTATAGTATGATTTCAGCCTGATGTGTGTAACCTGCTTATATGTGTATGTTCTCTCTCGAACTTCCAGAGATTGGGACTGAGAGGGCGTGTTACCGGGACATGTCCTCGTTTCCAGAGACCAAAGCGGAGAAGTTTGCAACACGTGGCCGCGGGAAGCGCTTCCTTCAGTACAACCGTCGTCAGCTTTCCAGAGTTTATCCCCGAGGACAGAGGCTGGACTCATCCAACTATGATCCCCTGCCCATGTGGCTCTGTGGCTCCCAACTGGTCGCACTCAACTTCCAGACCCCTGGTCAGTATCTGTGCATGATTCACTTGTGACCATAACTCTGACAGAAGAGGTGGATATTGGATATTGTGTGAAGTTCTACGATAACAAAGACTAGTAACTGTATTTTAAAGCCATCACTGAACCATTAAGTGAGACACTGGTGCAAATAGTGTGTTTAAAGAATATGTCAGTGAATGCGTGTGTTCTTTTATGAATATAGATAAACCCATGCAGCTGAACCAGGGCTTGTTCATGCTGGGAGGTGGGAGTGGCTATGTGCCCCAGCCTGACATCATGAGGGATGATGCCTTCGACCCATTCGACAAGGACACGTTGCGTGTGGAGCCAATCACCATCCAGCTACAGGTCAGATTCACAAATCGAGTCTACTTTACACTCTTTTATAAGGAAGTGAAATGGTAGCTTTGTGCGCCATATTTTCTTTTATTATAGATGGGATCAAAGTGACACAAATAAAGAAGTGCATACCTATTGTGTTGCATGTGGATGTTGAATAAATGTTTCTACCAGGAGTGGCACTCTTTCTTGTTATAGAAGCCTGATTTAATGTGAAATTGTTAATGGGCACAGGCTTAAGGGGGAGAAGAAGGAGTGTGAGGGAAACAGGAAGTGTCCAATGTTCCAATGAGCCTTTTATCTTATTAAGTCAATAATACATTACATTAGCTAACTAACAAGGCAAACATATAAATATGTAGCTACTAGATAGCATTTATCACAATCCCTCACCTTTATCAGCAGCTAAAAATAACCCTCTGTTGGAGGTTATTTTTAACTTTCCAAGAATCATTCACAAGCTCTGATTTATCAGAGCCAGAGGTGTGCTGGCAGAGACCTGGACTGGGCTGAATCATTTCCTGGAAATATTTAACAAACAACAAACGGAATTTACGGTGCCACTCGATTTCGTAGATGTGCTTGAAACAGTTACCTTGATGCACCAGTATGCAGGTTGGTTTATAATCACAGTGTTCATTCGGCTTAACTAACCCAGTTAACTTCTCACAGTTTGAAGTAACCTCAATAACAAGTTGTAGTTTGGCATTAACCTCAATAAAAAACCTGTAGACCCCAAATACCATTTCACAAGGGTGTATGGCTCATGGCATCGACTCAGAAGAGGTTATTAGCCTGGAATTGAACACTGTCAGAGGGGTTCTTTTGGGTTTGACAATCCTGTCATTACAACATGTCACACTGTGCCCCTCTTTTTGTGTCAGGTGCTGGGAGCCCGTCATCTGCCTAAGAATGGCCGCAGCATTGTCTGTCCCTTTGTGGAGGTGGAGATCTGTGGAGCTGACTACGACAGCTGCAAGAGCAAAACAGATGTTGTAGGTAAGCTGCCCTCTGACCAGTGGCCATGATGGTGCTCAAGTCTCAAAGCCTCCCTTTTCAATATAGCTGCATCTTGTCTGTGCACTGGGATTTCAATGCCATGTGCACGATGAATGATGACCCTGGCCACATGGTAAATGTCATTTCTTCCTGCTCCTCCCAGCTGATAATGGTCTGAATCCTGTGTGGGTGCAGAAGCAGTTCGTGTTTGACATCCACAATCCCTCCTTCTCCTTCCTGCGCTTCACCGTCTATGAAGAGGACATGTTCAGCGACCCAAACTTCCTGGCCCAGGCTACTTATCCTGTCCGTTTGCTCAGAACAGGTGCGTGTGATGAGAGTTAATCATTACCTGTAGGCATGTCATAATACTGGAGTATAAAATGAAAATGATATGATTATATGCTCTTATTTTGATTTACAGGCCTGTAAGCGTGACTGCAACTTTAAGTGTTTTGAGTATTTAAAAATATAGGTAAAGGCTAGAATAAGAGCACTGGGTTTCATTATCATGTTATGTTGATACTACTGATACTAAAAACACTAGTGCTGGTATTATTTGAAAATCTTGGCGCTGACTTGGGACCTACGTATCGATTCTTGTGACATCCCTTATTATCTGTTTGATGCTTTTCACAGACATTAAAACAAGGTTACACAAGAAAATTGAAGGACAGCAACAAAAACAAAGAAATAATAATAAAAGCACATATATACAAACAGATATTAAGGAGTGACTTGAAATTCAATTTAAAGGGAATGCTGATTTTGCTGGCCTGATCTTCCTGTGTTGTTTCTTGACAGGCTATAGGAGTGTACCTCTGAAAAACAGCTACAGCGAGGAGCTCGAGTTTGCGTCACTTCTGGTCCACATTGAGATTGTCAATGCAAAGGTACATGCCACTTAACACTTACTCCCTTGCTTGATCTTGTGATAGTGGAGCGTTGGCCCACCTGACCACCTCTGCTGCCCCTCTCACCAATGCCCGCAGGAGGAAGACGACGAGAACCTGTACACGTCCATCCAGCGGCTGCGGGATCGAACCAGCGAGTTGTCCAATCAGGTCTCGGTTCTGGAGAGATCCGGCTCGGCAGACCTCAGCTACCAGCAGAGTCTGGAGGAGCTCAGGGCTGCTCAGGACCAGCTCAGGGAGCTTGTGGAGGCTCGCAACCGCAGGTGCTTTTTCCGCACAGCAACACACAGAAAACCGGCCCAGCACACAATCTTGTGCATCTGTTTATTTAAAGGGAAAGCTGCACTAAGCAATTTTACACCTTCGTGGCCTGAAAGTGGGAGAAAATGTTTTGAACTCTTGGAAGTTTCAAGGGCTTCATCATCACCTAGGAATTAGGGAATGTCAGTGTGATCTTGATAAACTCCTCAGATCTAAGTGTCTTCTTGCTTGTGGCTAGTAGACAAGGGATCTCTCTGCTGTGAAATCTTTCACAGCAGGTTCAACCATCTGTGGTTAGTTCAACCTTGTCTTATGGAGCACTTGTTGCTGTTTAGTAATTTTCTTTAAAGTTTTAATTTGTTACTCCAACAAGGTTTTTCTTGAGTGAATATAACACCTGAAATTTGGGAAAATAGGGTTAATCTAACATGGGCTCTCAATTAGTAAGGATGGGACACTCTGCTGTCTTGTAGCTACAGTTTGTTTCAGACAGATTAAATTGGCATATTTTCCTTCATATCTTGCCTAGTGCAGCTTTAATAATAACCTCATTTTTTATTGGTTCTAAGAAGTATGAGAGTGTGCCTCCTCACAGAGAAAGCGGCACTACAAGACATAAATACTGAGGGTGCAAAGGAAGCAGATGCACTGACATTGCACACACACACACACATGCACACACACCACCGGACCCTTTCCATACACAACCTGATGTGTTTCATCCAATCCTCCCAGGCTGATGGAGAAGAAGAGGAGGGAGAAGCTGAGACAGCAGGTGGCAGCAAAGCGCAGCTAAAGCTCCTCTCCGCCACAGAGCACTCACTCCAACAGAGTTACAGTGCCCCAAACTCCCCACCGCCGGTGCTGTGCAGTGACAGCCTGGGAAACAGCTCTCCACTGCAACGGAATCCAATCAATGTATAACTGGAATAAGCATGCTAAACACTCCCTCAGAATAATCTATATGATTTTATAGCACTATGCTGCAGTGCACTGGAGTGACAAGTAACATTCTAAGCAACACATAGAAGCATCTCATGGACTAAAAAAAAACACTCAGAAAGCTAAGCTATAAAAATACAATCACAGACTTAGTAAGAACAAAAAGGAATAAAGGGAGAAGAAAACTCAGGTCACATGAATGGATGGAAGTGAAAGATTTCATATTTGGATGGAAAAGGGAACAGAGGGCACATGTAGCAAAAAGGAAATATCATGTCTGTGCCTTTGATGTTGATATGAGACACATAGCGCTTTGTCTGTAGATCGTAGTTATGCTAGCGTATTAGTTTAGCAGAGGGTCAGAGCAAACCAATACCTAAGGTCAGACTCGGCATTTCAATGTGCAGCATGCTTTCTCGACAACTGGAATAGTGGACTTTGAAAGGACCACAGAGACATGGGAGGAAGAATCCACTCTTTTGGCTTGACCAAAAAAAAAAAAGTGAGAAAGAAACAATATGAACCACTACTCATGAAATGGGTTAAAGGGATTAAAGTGATTTTAAAAGGGAGCAAATGAAGACTAAAGTCTATTCCTCCTTATCAAGACCAAGTCTTTTCTGGGTGATGACATGAACTCTGTCCCCAGTTGGTAGGGCTCCTGTCGTAGACCTTCCTATTCTACCTGGGAGAGCACAAACTGGACGAACTGTGTTGAACAAATCCTCACCAAAACCACACCTAGAAGGTCTTTTAATACTTCAAAGGGCTTAAAATATACTACCTTCAAAGAGGTGAGGGAGTGTGAGAAGGGGAGTAAGAGAGAGAGAGAGAGAGAATGAACACATTCCTCACAGCGCTCCCTGGATGTCACCTAAAAAGGGGCTCAGGTGTGTTTGTCTCGGTCAGACACACATGACAAACAAGGGCTATCACAGAAACTAGCAAAGCACTCTTACCTGCCGGCTCTGTGTCACACAGATAGATATCATGCCTCACATTGGAACCACACACCTAGGATCAGTTCCCATATTCCGGCTCTAATCAACGGAGATGGCACAACTCGTCGTGGATCTGCTAAAAGCAGCTTCTACCCACTGCATGGCTTCATATCTAATAATGCCCTGCCTCTTTTCCGCCTCTTTCCTCTGTAGCTATTTCGCGTTCCCATCAATCTCCTGTCTAATTTCTCATTGTATATAACTTGTTTTATTTATCACACAGGTGTAGATCCTGTTATAATAGATGACAGAACATAATAGAAGAATGATAATGGACTTAAAATTGAAGATACTGTAACTTTATGTAGAAATTAATATTGTGTACCTGGAGCTCCCTTTAAATGTCCCCATAGACACAAACCTCTCTCTTTCTCCCTACACTACAGATGCACTGGGTAGGGATTTCTATGCAAAGGTTGCCTTCTTGGCCCAGCCAATATGTATTAGGCTATTTGACTCAAGTTGTGTTTCTCTCTGTATCTATGCTAACTGTCCAGTATTATTACTCTGCAATTACAAATCCTGTGCAAGTTTCCATTTAATAAAGCTCTTTCATGTAAACCTGTCTGCAATGTCATTTTCAAACAGAACCAGCTTTGATAAATAAAGCCAAACCAGTGACAAGCAATGAATGTATTAATGTATTTCAGTAGGTAAATACCTAGTTAGGAGAGGAGGATAATTAGAGAGCACGCTTCTGAGCATTTTCTTTCCTCCCGGAGCTTAAGAGGCAGTTGTGAGGTAAAGAAATCATGTTTGTGTGGTCTGTAGAAATTTAAGGATTAAAAGGAAATGCCTTAATTGTCCCCTGATACCCTTTAAACAGTGTTCCTGTGTTGTGCTGCATGTTAACTGTAAATCATCTGAGGCCATGGATTGTTCCTATTGTCATGCAGTCTGACCTTAAGTGGCAACACAACAGTCGGAAGTGGACAAGCCCACTTACAGCCCGGACTAGAAATGACTCTCGGGTTGTTGATGCTCTGGCAGTCTTGCAGAAGTCTTGGTATGCCGACTATACTCAGTGCTACACTCAAAGGTAATCTTAGCTGCTTGACCATCACCAGATTTGATAGGGATTATGCCTCAACGTAGACCCTTATGGAGCTATTGTACTATGGACAGGGCTAACATCCTAACTAGCCACTAGTTAGGATAATAACTTGGCCACTGCTGAATGCTTTAAGGGGTTGATCACTCCTCTCTTGGTTGCCCAGGGAAACTAAGTTTACCTTAAAAAGTAATCCTCATAGATAAAAACTCGACACAACCTTTTAGTTACTTGTACTTATAATACCACTTTAAAGAAATTCGGACAGTGAATGAAAAGGGTATGGGATGTGTGCTTGAAGGCGATCTTCTTATCTTCTCTTTTTCCTATTTATGAGTGACTCCAACTCCATCTGTCTCAGTACATCCCTTCTTTTTGTACACCCCCCTCGAGGGCATGCAGTTGTCACATGAGTTTGACACAGATATGCTCTTTTCTTCCTTATAAGGTCATCATCACAGGAAGCAGTACTGTGGCAGCTGTGAGTGGCCCAACTTGTATAGTATAACTTTAACAAAGTTGCATTAGTTCATGTGCCAGTTTCCATTGCTTCTCCTCCTTTTGCAGTATTTTGCAATTTATCAACTCCCCATTTTTTCATATCATATTGAACATTATTACTGACTGAAATGGTTTTCAAGGTGAGCTGGACTGTAACACTCTGTTGAGGCTGCAGCTCTCTGAGAAGTAAAATGTTTTCTTATGGTAAAGCACTAACTACTGGGAGAGGGGGGCAGTGCAATAATACTTAGTCATTGACCTCTGTCAATGACTATCTTTTGAGTTTCTGGCATGAAAATCAGTCAACCCTTCCTTGGGTCATCATGACCAATGTACAAAGTTTCATGTAAATACGTTCAGACCTTTTTTAGATATCTTTGTCATGGACAAGCCAGCAAGACATGCCTTTTTAGCTGATTGACGTGAAAAATCAGCACTTCCTTGGCTCATGATCATCTTTCCACAAAGTTTTGTGGAAGTCCGTTTATAGCTTTTGTTTTTAGATATATCTAAAAACTCTCAACTCCTCCTTGGGCCAGGACCAGGTTTTCTACAAAGTTTCATGTAAATTTGTTCAAAAGGTTTGTCACAGACAGAAAGACCCCCCTGGCTGAAGTAATTACATAGTGACATAAATATAAATGATATGTATGAACAGGAGGAATATGTGATAACTGATACTAATGATAGTAGTAACTTTACTTAACTATCTTTTCTTAACAACTGTTACAAAGTGCTTAAAGTAAAAAGCATCATATGAAGAATAAAACTGATCAGTTCATTGTTTTGATGGCAGGTTCATATACAGACTCATCTGGCCTACATTATGTACAGCAAAGTATTGCTGAATTTATCACAAGGCGAGATGCTGGAGCACCATCATATCCCCAAAATATCTTCATCACTGCTGGTTCTCAGAGGGCATTGATGGTATAAATATTCAGTTTTCATAAGCATTACCAATTGTACATTGACCATTATTTAAAAGAATGTGTTGAAATCCTGACCAAGAATGTGTAAGAATGAGAAATTATATTCAGTTTAGACACATGTCATACTGTATGTACAGTGTCAATGTAATTGTAATTATGGATATGCATCTTTTGTGTTAAGATTGTTGTGAAGCTGCTGGCCAGTGGGGAGGGGGAGACTCAGACAGGGGTACTGACCCCCATACCCTGCCCACACACCCTGCCCATGCTGCTAGATGATGCTGGGGTGACACTGGTGCCCTACCACCTGAGAGAGGACAGGGGTTGGGCTGTGGATGTGGAGGAGCTGCACCATGCAGTGAAAACCTCTAGGGGGCACTGCCAGCCCAGAGCCATTTATATCAGTAACCCAGGAAATCCCACAGGTAAA
>OMLF01030450.1:4279-17827 GCA_900302615.1 Holocentrus rufus
GGGGGGGGGGGTGGACAACCGGACGGCCATGCTGACCGTGTGCCTCCTTCCTGCAGATTACAGACGCTCTCTCTCTTCACTCCCATGTGCTCTCTTGTCCTCACTCCTTCTCCTTCATCTTTGGGACACTTTTTTCCCCTTCCCCCCTTAACTGATTCTTTCTTTCCTCTCCATCTCACACACTCCACCCTCTATTCCACATGTACACACACACTCTTTTCCCAGCTTTCTGCCTGCAGCCTGGGGAAAGTGGAAACCAGCGACAGTGAAGTGTATCAACACAGGAACAATGTGCAAGGAGCTGTTTTGTAAGAGTTGCCAGTGAGATGGGGGGGGACCCTCCATTATCACTGACCAGAACCGAAGAAAGAAAAGAGCAGCCCCAACAACACCACAGCAGCACCTTTGGCCTGGATCACTGAGTTTGTTAATATCCAGACTGGTTGCAGTTTCACAAAGTACAAAAGTTCTGCTCTAAAAAGTGGCATTCATTACAAAAGTCTCCGGTATGAGAAAAAGGATCTGGTTTGCGTCCAGTCAGCAACAGTTAGTGAGCCGTCTCCTCCATCCCGAGGTCTCCTTACCTACTGATCTTTGTGACCTACACACAGGACAGGACATATGACCCACATGAGGATTTTCACTAGTAATTCACTAGGTCTTGTTGTTTACTCTGTACTGATACAGGCAACTAGACGACAACAGAAACTAATGCTGTGGAGGTATGCATCATCAGGCCCTTCTGACTTATGCGCCAGTGCTGACACCAAAGGACAAAACCAGAATAGAAGATTAACAAGGAACGATGAACGTGACATGCACAGTTGACTGAGGCACTCAGTCGCCACAGCATTGACCCCTGCTGTCTGCTAGGACAAGTTGACAGAGACTAGCGCACGGCACAGGGCCACAGCAGCCAATATAGGAGGCTGTGCTGTGTCCACAAGGAAGGACTGATGGAACGTCGGGGAATGTTGACACTAAGACCCAGGCCCGACTGAAATCACTCGACGGCCCCAGTCTGTCATGACCAATGACAGCCACTTCCTGCCCTCCACCTCCTCCTTCTTTTCTACACGGTTCTTAGGTAACCCAACCTATACACTCAGATAGAATTGCAAAGGGAGCTGACCGTGAGCATCCCAGCATACTAACACAGGAACTGTCAAAAGAAAACGCAAGGAAGTCAGAGGGAGACACAATAAGATGTAGGAGGCAGAAACACTTGCTCAGCTTGTCAAACTTCTATTTACTATATAAGATGCACCATGTGGCTCATCAATTCTCATCATCCTTCAAAATCATGCAAGTGAAGACAAAGGTTAAATGAGAAGCGGCACAAAATGCTGCTTGGCTGACAGTGCCCAAGCCAGCTTGTCTTGTTTCTCCTAGCAGGCATTGTGAGACAAAACAAGCATGCGTGACAGTTTCCTCTTCCGTCTAAACACAAAGTCTTCAGAAAGTAAACATATGCCGAAAACCAAATGTCCAGACGCCAGAATCGCTGTCAGAGCCCTCACAAAATATGGTTTATGTGGTCTGAAGCTGACTGAAGTGCTCAGCGTGAATATGTGAGTTCACAGAGGGTGAAAGACTGCATGAAAAGGTGCTAATGAGGCACCTTTTTGTGTGCCCCTGTGGGAAAACTCACTAATACACATTTTACACTAATTTGAAATCCCACTAAAATCCAGGACTTGAGCTCAGTGTGAACAGGTTATCCTGGTATTTTGGCATTTCAGTCTGCATTCTGAACTTTGTGACCCAAGTAGGCAATCCTCCCTCAATCACGTAACTTTAACTTATGTAATATGATAAATTACCAATAAAACATCATTTTGGACTGAACTCTAACTTTTGTTCAAAGTGAAGCTATAACAGGGAACCGCTGGGGCTAAACATCAGAGAAAACACTGTTTCAGTTAGGTTGGAAGATTGTGACACCAGTTAACCTGGAGGCAAAATATCTAGCCCAGGTTTTCTGCTTAAGCAAACGGTGTCACATTTTTTGTGGCTAGAGCCATGCTAAAAGAATAAAAAAGTGAAGCTATCTTCCTTAGTGTAAAAGCAGTAGTTAAAATATGCTCTGTAAGGTAACAAAATCTCTGGAAATCCACTCAAAGTCCACAAAAACCCTTATGGATTTTATAAATTTTGGCAAGGAACAGCTCTAACCACTCCTGGACTTGGATGTGGATTCAGCATCCCCATCTAGCATAACAATTTCTGAGGGGACCCTGTTTCTTCATACCAGTGGCTGACAAAGTCAGGAGTTCAGGCGTTCCTAATTAAGGACTTTCCCTGTAAGGCCCTACAGCCAAACACAAGGTGTTGTGCGTAGAACTGTGAATCTACATTAGAGCTGCTGATCAGGTCCCACCTCAAGAATGTGATTATTTTAACAGCAAAAGCTTATAAAATTGACTGACATGTTAACAGTACAGTTCAGCTGCCCAATCACAATGGCTACAAGGAATTCAACAGATTTTCTTACGGTTATCTACACTTCAGTAAGACAACCTTGGATTAACGCTACAATTTGGACACAACGAGAAGCCTCACCAATTCCCGAAAGAGCAAGAGATAGCTTCATGTGGAACAGAGGAGCCCAGAGTCTGCATCAGGCTCTATATGCATCTCTGTTAGGCTAATCATTTACTTAGACGTAGTCATCCTCTCAACTCCCAGGCAAGGCAAGGCCATATCAAAGGCAGTACATCCTCTTAGACCTGGATTTGTGCACTATTTACTAAAAAAGCCACCAGCTTTTTTCAGCACAGCCGTTTAGAAGCACCCCACTAGGAACTAAAAACAGAGAGCAAAATGAGCAGGGACCTACGTGAGTCATCTAAGCTCTTTCCCCCACCAAGGATCCAGTCATCACATAGAACACGTCACTGTAGGTTAAAGCTGACAATATATGCTTTACTTCACTTTGAAGCAATTCATGAGTACTGGTTACATCTATAGATGGGTTCAAATCCAGTGGATTAGAGACACAAGACGATACTAGTTCATCCAAACTGACATTTTGGCACTGATAATACCAATGACTCAATCAAGACCTGCAAGAGCAAATGAGTAGCACAATATGATTCAAGCATGACAGGTAGCCATGCGGTTTTCAGGATCATCTCAAGACAAAACACACCTACAATAAGGCTGTCAAACGGGAGCTAGTCTTTACTGCAAATAAAATGAGACTAGTCTGTTACCATGTACTCTGATTCATGAATTTCAGCCAAAACAGTTTGATATAAAATAAGAGGGGGTCCTCACAAAATGAAATTTTTATATAGACACTCCTTTCCACAAACACATTTCTCACATTTTAAAAGACTGAGATATTTCCACAGGTTTTCAACCCAAGACCATAAGCACATGGCTTCTAATTGAAATTACCATGAGAAACTGTTAAGCTATTATTATGGCTGCAACTGCAAATAATTGCAGTGTGAATCAAAGGAGTTATGACCTTGAACACTAAGAGTGTCTGATTAAGATGTCAAAGTGTAGGACTACTCCATCCATCTCAATATTTCCTCGAAATCCAGCTGCAGTGGGTAGATGCGGCACATGTGATCTGTGCTTAGTGATGCGTTTAAAGACAGATAAATCATTTGCACTCCGTTACTGCGGGACGGTGCTGGCATTAAAACAAACGGTGCAAAACCATGCTTGCTCTACAGAAACGGGATGTTTGTGACACTAAAAGCAAGGACGATCGGCCTCTCAATCGCCTCCACCATGTAACCCATTAAGAGTTCAATTGTGTACTTAAAAACAACATGGCAATATATATTCCATTGGCCAAACACATTTGTAGAGCGAAATGCAACAACACACGACACCCTCAACTTTCATGTAAACTAGGCGCAATGCGATCCCCATCTGCTTTGCCCCTCATTTAATAACAAAGCGATGCTTGCGTGTGTTTCTCCCCCGAAGGGGGTGGGGGTGAATGAGTGATGGAGACTGTTGATGCGTGATGTTGACCTTACCAATTTCTTTTAAGTGCAATCATTCCTCGATGGATTAAACAATCTCTATTAACTGTAACATGATACCACACAAGATGCATGCTGGAAATAAGTGCTCTATGAACTGCAAGGGCAATTAACTATCCAAGGAGAAGAATCGAGTAATAAAGTTAAATTATGTAATCGTGGTATAATAAATCTCGTTTATTCTGTGATACAGCAGGGGTACGGGCTGGGGGTTCATCTCTATACCCTTTGGGATCCAGCTGACATGGGAAATAAGCGTTTAAACCATCGTTTCTTGAGGTAAAACGAGAATAGGGCGAGGAAACAATGCCTGAAAGGCATCTGCGTCCCTATGGCTACCCAAGCCAGATGGCTTGCAACTGCAAGACAATAAACTCGAACCTCACGCCATGAACTTAACTTTATTTGAAAGAAAAACGCAACGTGGACCACTCAAACATCAAGACAACAACCGGTTTACTGTTCAAGTTAGTGCGGCATGAATTTACCCACATTTCACGTAAACCGCAGCAATTAAATTATAAGACAACGACTATAACTTGAATGTTTACAAGTTTGAGATTGCTTTGTGACTTTGTTCCAAACATGTTAATGCAGGCAGCATTCTCAACATTTACTTTTTGTCCAAATGCGACCTGAATTAAATAAAGTCGTTCCACAATATGAACTGGAGCGCGATGTTGGTGTATAGTCAAAGGAAAACAAATAGGAGGCACATGGTTATGTTACAAGAACACCTTATCGTGGTGAAAAGCACTGGGGCATCCTTGGGCAGAACAAACTGGAGTACGAACGTCGGACCGAAAAACCCCAAAGATTTCATTTGATTATATTCTACTGACTTATGCGATGACATCTTTTTCGTCTATGAGGATCAGCATTTAGCCAATAAAGCTAGCTTTTAGCAGCGCTAACTAGCTGGCTAGCGCGTTACCTAACAGGATTGCCTTAGTAACGTTAACAGAGAAGTTCAGAGAACACACAGCTAACTAAGCTGGCTAACCAGTTAGCTCGTTATACAAACTCCACTTGACAGACCATGTAGTCGAAAAAGATGACACGGAACAACTTTTGATTTCAGTGATAAAAGACGTTAATGTTATAACATGTAGCATCACTACTTATTTACCTCTATTTCAAAGTCTGGAAGGTGGAACGCTGTCCTGAACAGTGAACAGAAGTGGGCTATGGCGGGTACTTCCCACCAAGACTGGATCTCTTCCACAGAAATTGTACATCCCTGGGACATTTTCGGACTGGAAAAATTGTGTAACGTTTGTTTCTCACATTAGAAAGTAGTTTCTTCAATGACTTAAGCAGACCCCCTGACGTCAAAGTCCGTTTACAAATATGAGAAAAGTTGCCGCTGACGTCCAGTCCGGACGGTTGCCATTGCGACCCGGGGAAGCGCTACAATCTGTTTCAATCAGAGTATCTCCAGAGCTGAACAGATGGGGGAGGGCGATACCACCGCACCGCCAGGAGGGGTGGACGTCTACATAGTGTGCGACAAAAAGTTTACATGATTAAATTAGTTCGTGTATTATGCGACTTTTTGGTCTTTTTAGACACAAAACCCCAAATGAAGAATATGTGTAGCTGCCGTTGGCTGTTTTTTTTGCTATCGCGAACCTCTACAGTCAGTAGTACTCCCTCGACTTGATAGTGCGGTCGCCGTTTAAAGGGAATGCTTGCGAATGGTGAATGAAGCACACTCCTCAAAAGTTTTAAGGATGAGCCAGGTAGCAAAGTCACTTTCACTTTGCACCTGACCGTCTTGGACTAGAAATAAATTCCAGTGGTCATAGTCTAGGCTGAATTGTTTATTTTTCTTTTGTTTCTTAGTCCTCCTGAAGGTGATAATCGTTGAAATCACCCCATATTACATCTGCTTTATTAACTGCAATAGCAGCAGTGCAAGGTTTCAACAGACCCAACTGCCCTCGGTCTCACGACAATGGTCGAGAACAGCGAACTGCAAGGTAGAATCGTTTATTTTTCTGTAAACAACTCCCCGGTGCACGTACCGTGCAATATATTACACTCGGGCTCCCCCCATTGTAATTGGTGAAAAGTGCATGTGATGGGATACAAAGGTAGGTTAATGCTCAGTTGAGAGGCAAGGCTAGCTGCCACACTTTCCTGAAAAAGGCTGTTTGCAGATGCCTCTCAACATTTTCCTCTCAGCCCTATTTTAGGCCATTTATTTGTTTAAAAATCATACCATATCAGATCTAACATCGGTCCATTCTAGTAGATGAACAAACCACAAGATGAAACAAGATAATTAAACAGTGGTATGGTGGCCTTCGTCAGTGATCCTGATTTTTCTTCTTAAAAAGACCATATCCCCATTTAATTAACATTGTTTTAATAGTATGATGCACAGTATATTTTGAATTAACCAAATCTAGATTAATGACCGCCACAAAAAGGTGGCTAAACTCTATTCTGCAAATAAAAAGGTGAGTACACTCAGGTTAGGTGGGGTATTCCAGTACCACATCCTTGTTTATCACCATGGCCACATTTCTGATAATGACTTTCCGCTTGGATTTGACTACCTCAGAGATAGGTAACCATGTGTCATGGAGGGCCAACAGTACAGTACACTTCATTCCAGCCCATGACTACAACAGGTGAGAGATTTCTCTCTGTGGTTGAAGATGTATTATAAACTGGAGTCTCCTGGTATTGTCTTTCATTGGGATAACAACCTGCAAACACTTGGCCCTCCATTGCTTATACTGTTGCCGGTACCTATAGCTGCTATAGGGTGATAACAGTTGTCAGTATTGGAGCAGGGCAATGGTGGTCAGCCTTCAGTGATGTCAGTGCAGTGATGTCGCTCTCCCTTGGGAAACTCAGTCCCACTTCATGCTGTGTTGTTGCTAGGAGACAGAGCAACTCAGTAGCTATCCAGTATAAAGTGGTTTGGGCAAGCTGAAGGTTCCAGCTAATGGCGTTTCTCTAGGATACAAGCTTCCTTTTAGCCCTTAGATGTATGCTCAGCTCTAAATGAACTTTGACTTGGGAGGAGGACATCTAGGTGTATAGAACCTTACTGTATGTAATAATCGATTAATTTTTTATCAGAATCAGAATCAGCTAAGTAAATTCATATTGATGGATTGCTCTTGTGGGTAACATTAAACATAAAGACAATACACAAAATAAATGAATAAAATTTAACAAGTAATATCACAAACAGAAGTTAGGGAATAGGTCTCAGAAAGGTAGTGCATATAGTAATACACAAGCAGACATAAAATAAGTAGCACATATAATAATAAAAATAGAAATTTAAGACACTGTGCATGACTCTCTGTTTGAAGTTGCACTAATGGGAAGCTACAGAAGGCAGTGATAATAGAAGAATAATAACAGTGAGCAGGAATCTATACAGGTCAAGGGAATATTGCCTATAAATAGGTAAATATATAACTATACAACCAGAGCAGAGCTGAGCACATAAGAATTGTATGACATTAGGTGCAGATGCTGGATACCAGCAGTTGAGTGTTATTGTCCATTTGGTGCCATTTGGTCCATTTTGATGCCATTATAATGCCCATAATTTGTTGCCCGTGGGAAAAAAAACTATTCAGTATCATGGGTGGCTGGAGCCTATCCCAACATGCACTGAATCTCCAAACATGGCCATGCCCTTCTCATTGAGCTACAAAACCACAAAAAGAACCTTTTTGTTTGCAAAGTATTACATACAAGGACTGCACAGTGGCAAAGTAGTTAGAAGTGGTTATAAAGTCTTGGGTTCAATTCATGCCTGTTTGAATGTGAGTCTGAATGACTGTTTTATCTGTATCCATTGGGTGGAAGGCAGGGAACCACCCTGGACAGACTGCCAGTCAAGTCACAAGGCTAATACAGATACACAATCTCACAATCCTTCACACTATATAGGTGAAAGATGGTCTTACAGGTCTTTGAAATATGAGATTGACCTTCTTGCTGTGCTATAATGCCACCACCCTTATATGTAATTATTAGCTAATCTAAAAGGTTTTTGCGGTTTTGAAGCTCAGAGGGTAAGGTGTGGCACTGACCAACAATGCCAGGTTTAGGGATTAAATTCCCTTTGGAGTCAACATGCCAAAAAGTGTGTGTGTGCTTTTGGCACTGTAACATATTTGATATGAAGCACTGACCAAATGGCACAAGTGTGTTCACATGTGAGTGCACAAGCTTGTCAGTCTGTCTTCCCATTCTGCTTTGAATTATTTATATAAATGTCAGGTATTACACATGTTACATATTTATTTATGGTAGAATGCAATCCATGAAAAATGGCATAATCCCCTTCAACAATCAGTCCACATTTTACTTATTGCAGCAAGCTCAGAAACATTCCTCTTTTGCAGTAGAAGACTATTAATGAATTTTCCACCATAAATAAATAAATAAATACTAAGTCCTTATTATGAAGTGACATGAAGTGACAGAAAGTTGATAGTTTCTTTGATGACACAAGAATGTTTTTCCATTATCAGAAATCCATACATCAATCAATGCTCATGAATAAATAATTTACAGGCATAGGAGAGGCTGCTGATGTGGTCACATGCCTTTTAATTGATGTTTTCGTGTAAAGTTTTACTCCTTTATTTACCATACTTTGCATGCAAATGCCCGAAATAGTGGCATTTATAGTGGTATCTCATTGTTAACTTTGTAGTAATTGTAAGTCTCTGTTCATTCGTGGCATATAATTTGCCCTGGGGTATTATGTAATAGCAAGGCTGTTGAATAGAAAGAGGGCTCATTATAGATTGGAAACCTTTTTTTGATGCTGTTCGTGTTGTATGCAAACTCTCAAAAAGAACTTATACTGAATTATAGCTTTGGGGAGCTGAATGTGTCTGCTGTGCCTGTTGCAGGTGCTGTGGCGGCGGCTGCACAGGCATGAGTTTATGTCGAGTTGTGTTAGTGCAGAGCTGTGTTGCTGGGGTTTTGTCACACAGGGAGTCACCACGAGAGGGAGGGACTTAGGCAGGAGGACAATGCTGGTGTTTGTGCAACGGCCCCTGAGCGGCGGCTGGCTCTCTCAGATCGCTCTCGCTTGACTACCATTGCTGCACACATTGTTGGAGTGAAAGGAAAGTGGACAGCTTGATCCTGCCTGTGGGATGCACTGACAGAGGTAAGTCCCGCATGCCCCACTGCTATGTCTCTGTGATGGAAGAAAATGAAGTTTTGGAAAGCTGTCCCATGGGGTTACACTGTGTGGGATTGTATGACTGAGGTTTTGCAGTGTAGTTCAGGGGAATAGGGGTTTGGGAGCCGGGGTTGGCTCGGAGCGAGACACCCTTGTCTGTGTTTTGGCAGGGGTACCAGTGTGCGTGAATGGAGCCGAGCTGAAAGAAAGTTTCACAGAAAAGAGGCTCAGTGAGAGGCATGTGTAGAATGTGACGAGGATCCCAGCACTGCAACAGATTGAAGAAGGCAGGGACAGATACAGAGAAACGCGCAGAGGGGAGAAATTGTGGCGGCGATACGAGGATGACACCAAAAGACAAGGGGTCAGAATCAAGCCCAAGAGGTGAAGAAAGGTAAATTGATTGCTTCCTTTGCTTTCAAAGGAAGAGAAAGGCAAGGGCAGAGCGAAGGTTTACAGTGGTAAAAATAGACAGAGGGGGAATGGAGGTGGAGAGATTAAGAGAGAGATTAATTAGGGAGCTGAGGGAAGAGAGGAAGTCAGGAGGGGAAAGGGAAGAAAAAAGAATGGAAGAAACTGAGAACATGAGAAGTGGAAGTAAGGGAAACTATGAGAACTGTGAACTCCAGATAGGGTTTCAACGGCATTTGTATTATCTACACATCATGCTTCTTTGGACAGAGCTCACTATTGTAGTTCCAGCGAGAAGAGAGAGAGAGAGAGGGGAAAAAAACTTGTCAAACTAATTTTCCAAGTTCCCTTCAAATCTTTTTTTTTTTTTGCAGTCGCTTTGTAAATGGTGGATTTCAAACGTGGTAAAAGAATACCGGTAAGCCCCTCATCTTTCAGTTCTGCCCTCCTTGGTAGATCAAATAGTCTTATCCCTTTTAGCTGGCAGATTAGAGAGACTTAAGATGTTCTGTCTCAGTGTGGTAGTCCCAGGATATGCTACTATTCACATTTATGAATTACCAATTCTGGATTTCATAGCTGCTGAGATCCCATATGTGCTGTGTCAGTTTTCCACTGCAACATGCCCTCCTACCATCATATAGAGCCTTTGCAAATGTCTATTCAACATAGCTTTCAGAGGGAAAATACCTCAGTGGCATACAGAATAGAGAAACACTGGCCTCGCTTGTATTCAACTGAAGTATCTTATCCATATTAACTGCACGTGTTCTGTTGTTCCAGACAGTGGGGGAGAGATCAGGTCTCGGTGGCGTGAGGACCAGCAAAGCAGAAAGGCTGGCCAGGAGACACGGAGCCGACATCAGTGGTCGTTGCCACAAAGGTAAAAGGACGTCCACCCATGCCGTACGACAGAAAAGCAGGCAGTCCGCTGCTGCCACAGTGAAGAAGTGGTGAGCTCCATTGGCGGCGTGTTGGAGACCGGTGGGCTGTGGTGACAACTTGGGCTGCGTGCCGAGGTGTGGGAGGGAAGAGGAGGCAGAGGAGGAGGAGGAGGAAGAGGAGGAGGAGGAGGAGAGTAATTGGCCTGGGCCTGGAGCCCAGTCAGAAGCAGGATGGCGGAGAAGAAAGTTAGCAGGTACGTACTTTTAATTGTTTAGAGGGATCATAAATGCATGAAAGAAAATCTAAAGTGAACCAGTAATTGAATAAGCGTTGGTGTCTTCAATCTCTTTTGTGTGTGTGTGTTTTTGTGTGCATGTGTCTGCCTGGTTTGTGTGTTTGTCCGTGGGTGTACGCATCATTTGCATGGCTTTCGTGGGTGACTGTGTGTACATGGGGCTGTGTGTAAATGCGTGTGTGCGTGTGTCCGTATTTTGATCCTTCTGCAGCCTCCCCGCTAAGCTGATTAATGGGGGCGTGGCAGGGCTGGTTGGTGTGACATGTGTGTTTCCTATTGACCTAGCCAAGACCCGCCTACAGAACCAGCAGGGCGCCCAAGTCTACAAAGGAATGTGAGTAGGGCTCCCCTGGCCCAAGTTAACTATCTAATTCAACGAGTCGACAGATGCACAGTGACAGGACTTGACCCCCAGGCTGTGCCGCCATCATATCTGGCCAGTTTACAGTGTTTTTGGTGTCATGGATATGTTTTCCTTTATCTGATGGCCTCCTCCTCCACAACAGGCATCAGAACCCCAAAAATAAAATCATGTTCACAGTTTTTAGAGAAGTTTTGGTGTTAATTCAACCTTAGGACATCTATGTTGATTCTGGTCAAATCAGGGCAACACAGAAATTGTATTAGTAACATTAAAAATATCACCAGAAATACAAATGCACAAAAGATTATATTATGTAGGGCCAGAACAACCTAGGGCACAGTTTCAAACTCACTGTCCTGGCTAAACTTTGATATATCCCAGACTGTGATAATAAATCAAGTCTTTGTTATATTCATAATAATTTATTGTGTTTCTCTTAAAAATGAATGGAAAAAATGTGGGATAGAGATTGTAAATTATGAAAAGAAGTGTATATGTTGAGGTAGGAATGTAATATTTTATGGTTTCTGCCTGAGAAAGTGGAAAGCAGTTAAATTTCTCACTTTGACTGTACTTGTCATGTAGTCTCAGCATCTTTTATGAAGACTTATATTTAGGAATTTATGAGACTCTGCATTTGTCTTCACTGTTTTAGTTTTAGTTTCACATTTATATAATCAGGGATGGAGGGTTTAGAGGGGTAGTGAGACTTGTTTTCAGCCCTGTTCAGAGTGTGCACATGGTTAACTGGGCTCTGTTTGAACTGAAAAGAAGTCAAAATGGTTTGGATGACCATGTCTCACATAGTTTCCTGATGAATCTCAAAGGGTGGAGCAGAAGAGCTAAACAGACTGCCATATTTGGTCCAAGTTTGTACCAAACTTCAAACTTCAGTCCTGGCATCTCTGAATGTATTGTTTATTTAGCTGTATATTGTACAATACAGTATACAGTTCAGTTTAGGCTGATGGATGAGCATGCTCATTTTGGTCACCACTTAGGCTTAGACTGCTTTACTGTTGTTTATGCATGTGCATGTGTCATACATACCAGAGAACAAAACTGCAGATACAACAAATAGTATACAATAAATATGAAGAAGAGTAGTATTAAGATATGTAATAAATAATATAGTAATAATGTGATATAGCATATGTGATATATGTGATATAGCCTATAGTCATATGGTATAAAATATACTGTAATAATGTGGTATAATGAATAATTAATAATGATAAGATAGCAACATTATGCCATTAGTGCATTGCCTCTACATTGCTCTTCATGTTCATGTGAACAGACTGTGACATATTACTGCATACTCCATTAACTGATCTTTTAATTAGTTTTGAATAAACAGAAACAGAGAAAAGCAGAGAACGATTCCGTGTCCTCAGGAGACACATTGACCCTGAGTTTATTATTGCACACATCTGGCGAGCATCAATATTTTTGGCTGATGGGGTGTGTTGTCACGTGTTCAGCAGCACAAACATTTCCAGGCTATGGTTTTCCACTATGAGTCAGAGATGGAAAAATGGCTTTGGTCTCTCTCTTTATTTTTTGGCTCACTAATGAGGCTGCATTTGCTGTATTTGTACATCAGTATTTGTATATCCGATCTGCTCGCACAGCTCTGTGGCACCACTGGTCTCTGTCCAGGTATTTGTTGTTGGGACAGGACGCTGCTGGGTCAGGGGACTCGTGCTTGGCTGCAGGGTGATGTCTTGGCGTCTGATCAGCTCGTGGTGTATTTGGGTAAAAGCCTAGCTGGTGATGACACTTTTGGGATGGGTGTAACAGAAAAACACAGGCCAGAATTGGACAGGGCTTCTTCTGTCCAGTGTGATGTGGTGTGGTGGTTTGTGTCAACTGATTTAGTGATATGTGGATTATATTGAGTGGAAGAAACAAATCACACAAACTCATGTTACTGTAATTGAGTAGCTTTTTGTGTACTGTATTGTTTACTTTTACTGAACTACACTTTTGCTTAAGTATTGTACTTAAATTTTAGACCACATCCAATTACAGAGTACAAATTTTGTTGGCTCTTTTTAAGAATCAGAAACTGGACCATCATAAATTATTGTATTTGCACAGCCTCTCACATTAATCTTTCTTACTTTGTAATTTCCAAATTCCCAATTAAAAAGAGCCTATTTTGAACTTTGTACACTCCTACTTTAAGAACTACATGGAAAAGATTGCATCTAAAAAGTGCTTGTATCTGAAAAGTAACTTCTACTCTGGGTACCTTTTAATGTGGCACTTTTTACTTTTACCACTGGTATTTTAACTCTGAAAACATCAAACATGGCTCGTTGAAGGAGCGATTATTTTGAACAAATAGTAAGAAAACAAAACAAAAATATAACAAAATAACAAAAATATAACAAAAATATATTTA
>OMLF01030450.1:30803-44498 GCA_900302615.1 Holocentrus rufus
AGACAAATATTCACATCTACTTATTTATTTATTTATGATATGATTTGTTTCGTTATTTGTTATTTATATTTTAAATATGTATACGTATTATAATTATTATATTTTAAAAAATGATAAATAATTGTGTTTGTTTGGTTAGTTTAAATATTATGTTTTGTATTGAAGTCATTATATATTGTATTATGATTGCTTTGTGTCCTATATCATTTATGCATATTTTTAATGCTGTCCTTTTTGTGTTCTTCATTTGTTGTACTTCATTGATTAAAAAGTTTGTAGTACTCAGACAAAAGCAACACAATTATTTTGAAAGTTGTGACCGGAAGCTATGTGTTATCTTCTGGGCAGCTTGACAACTTGGCTGTGTGCTCCGTAGCACACAGTGTACTATCAGCGGTGCCTGACTGTGTGGGTTTGCCGCGTCCAGCTACAGTCGGGCAGTGTGTCGCTCATT
The DNA here is from genome assembly GCA_900302615.1 of Holocentrus rufus. Taxonomy (NCBI): domain Eukaryota; kingdom Metazoa; phylum Chordata; class Actinopteri; order Holocentriformes; family Holocentridae; genus Holocentrus; species Holocentrus rufus. Next base: position 31,258 of record OMLF01030450.1, read on the forward strand.
TCCCCGCTAACTCTCCGCTGTCAGCACCGAGGTGCCTTTGGACAAACAGGGTAAGAACCGCCTGCAGCCGGGCAAACTTACATTCAGCTGAAGTTTTTTTTGTGTGTGCATTAAGCTCTTCATACGTGTAAACCTTAGCTAGCTAGCTTGCAGGCATGCTTGAAGTTTTGCAACAGCCAGTCATTCGGTGGGCTAAAAATGGATGGGTTCAAAAAAAAATTCATAGTGGAAGACATCCTTCTAAGCTTTCTGGTATGTGTTGACAGTGCAAGTGTGCATGCACTTTTAATATCTCACCTCTAAGCATATGCAGCTATGAATATATGTTGTTAAAAGGTCATTGTGGTAGAAGGAGCAATAATTTTATTGGCTACCATTTTAAGTCACCACAGCTTCCTCCATAAAGAGATTTTTACATTAACTTTTGGAAAAGAAGTTTGTAATTGCTCAAAAATCGTTGCAACATCTTCCTCAGAAATAGTTTTATTTTGGAAGGTGCGACCGGAAATCGTGTTTTTAGAACATTTTGTATCACTTGACACGGGACTGACTGATCTCATTGATCATCTCTGGAGGAGCGGCCGCCACGCAGCAACAGGTTAATTGTACGCAGACTCGTCTCAGTCAGTTCAGACTTGCATTTGCAAGTGTTATTAATATGCGATAAATTAATTAACCTACACAGGACACATGTTTTACAGTTTCCTCTCAAATTTTTTTCTTCCTTTTTTCTTTTTTCTTATAAACCTCTCAGAATTGAAAGAGTTTCACTTCCCACAGTCAGCCACGTGTGTTTCATGGGGTGAACTGTTACATGAAAAAAGTTGGTGTGGGGGTGATCATAAAATATGAGCATAATATCTCTTCTTCTGGGACTTCTTGTAACAAATATTGATGAGGTTGGGTGATTCATTGACCACTTTAACCTGATGATTCCCCTTTGCCAGGTGGATTAGTGGACATTTATAATAAGAAAATGTGCTGTCATACATGTGATGATGACATCAGTTTTATATCATGCATTAAACAGCTTTTTAACAACCAAACAACAGATGCGATTATGAATCCTGTCAGCAGCCTGGCCGGATGCCTTGGTGTTTTTTTTTTTTTTTTGGGAGTGCCATGATGACGCTTGTTTTTCTCTGGCTCTGATTTCCTCAGGTGACTCTCGTCCAGCTTTGACCCTGCGTACGTATGTGCCTGACAGTCTGACACAGGTCTGTTAAATGGCTGCCTCGGGCTCCACCTCCTCCACCACCGTGCCTGAGGGCTTCCATTATGAAACCAAGTACGTGGTGCTGAACTACCTGGGCCTGCTGCCTGCTTCCAGGTCACAGGCACCCACTGCTGCTCAGGGTGAGAGTCTTGTCTTTCTTCTGCTGCTCATGTTGTTTGGTCTAGTTTGGTTTGAAACAGAAACAGCCATATGTCCAGAGGGGAACTACTGGTTATTATTGAAGTGAGACTAATGAGCTGTTAAAAGACGCTCTTATTTTTACCTGCAGTGGTCATTCCTATAGTCCGGGCAGCCCTCACACACGTGCATTCACACATCACACAAATAGACATGCATACACAAGCACGCATACATGCAGTGACAATAAAAATACTCCGAGTGGCAGGCAGGCTGCCACCTGCCCACCAGCTGCATTTAACTGTCTGACACTGGCATGAAAACCAGAGACTCGTGTGCCCGCTCAAACATGACAGTTATGAAATTACCAGTGGTGAAAACATACCATAAATCAAGTGAAGTTGCCTATGGGCATAGCTACAGTGCTTTTATCACAGTTATGCAATAGACAGCACTTGCCAGCCTAACATGTGTAGAGTAGCTGACTATTGGTCTTTCTGTAGAGGCTTTTTGGCAGCAAGCCTGGTCCTCAGTTCTGCTGAGACTGAACTTCATCTTGCTGTCAGTTTGTGGCTGACAGTTGATGTTTTTTAGCGCTTTGATTATCCCAGCTGCCACAGTGGTTTATATAAGTCAGCACGTTTACATTCACTTTAGTAATTGGGCTGTTTCCCACGCATGGTGGTTATCCAGTTTCAAAAACACCATGTAAACAAACCTGATTTCCATAATTGAGTTAAGCGATTAAGAGAAACCTGGTTAACACAGTTAGATTTCTGCTGGGGAAACCTGATTAGTGGGCCATGCAAACTAAAATTTCTGAAATGCATGAATCAGGCATGGGCCAGAATATTTGAATAGTCATGTGAATGTGAATATGTGAATAATCAGTCAGCAACTTACTGACAAGTCTTCTAAAGGTTGTGGAAAGCTGTCTTAAATTTGCCCTCCTGAAGTGGCATCATTCATCTGAAAGACATTATCATGCAGAAATTGTTAATTAGAGGCTGCAGGTTCATGTTGAAGTCAGAAATAGAAACCTTTTATTCTCCTGTTGGCCCTTTTTCTTAAAAGAAGAAATCAATCAAGTATTTATTATTTAGATGCTAAGAGACCACCTAGTCGACTCACTTTCGGACAACCCACCGACTAGTCGACCTTGAAAACATGGACTTTTTGAGCATCCTTATTACAAATGCTGCTTCGAGTCTCCCTACCTAACACTTCCTCTAGTTATCAAGCTGACAAAATAAGCTGCATGTGTTGAGTGGGCTGTCGGAAAAATGAGTGAAAAGTGAATCCCACGCTAGCCGCCAACTTGTCACGGATAAAAACTTTGGGTAGTGGAGCCTCAGATAGCCGCAGTGTGTATGTGGTGACATGAATCTTCTGGATTCCAGGGAGGGAAACATCCTGAGCACGCAAGCCGAGGCGGTTTTACAGGTGGACTGTTTTAGGCTGCGCGTCCCCCTCCCTCTGCTACAGGATATGAGCAGAGCTGCCCGGCCCCTCTGAAAAGACCCTTCGGCATTTTGAGCAGGAGAAACAAAGGGAGAGAGAGAAAGAAAGAGGGAGGGATATTCCTCCAGATTTCCTGTTCCCCTTTTTTTGTTGTTTTGTGTACGTGGTAGGAATGGGCGGAGATGAGTGCCTGATCCCTGCTTTCCGCTTGACCCGGTCCGAGTTCTGACAGCCTGTCATGTGTAATCACCGCAGGATTACTCACACGCCGATGGGCCGCAGCGAAATAGTTGGCCGGCTAGCTGGCTGTGTGTCCGGACTGAGTGCTGAAACAGCAGCCGGCCCGGGAAAAACCAACACCGGGCTGCACTGAGGGAGAGCTAATGTGTGAGAGGGACAGGGGGATGAGGCTGAGTCAGTGAGAGGATTGACCCCCCCTCTCCAAACACACACACACACACACACACATGAACAGTCAGTAATTGATTGACTGGGGGAAAGAAAGGGCTCCTTCACATGAACAGGCAAAATAACATCTGATTTCCCTTAAATCTGTCGTGAATGCTGATTCTTGTGGGTTCTTTATTTCTGTTGGCATGCATTTTGGAAATAACCAGTAAATTCAGGTTTTGTTTGATAATCAAAGGTAATGTGCAGTCAACAATCATATATTAAAACACAAAGTTGTAGGAACTCATTTCCAGAGTTGTCCGAAACACGCCACAGGCCGGCCGACAGTCACAGCAGGCACAACAGGTATCTGCAGTATTTACAAAACAAAATGTCAGCTAAAAACTTTTCCATGAGCGGAGTTAAATGAATGGAAGTACTCTGCAGTATTTTTGAACAAACACTGTTTTGCTTCCCTCTTAAAAGTCCTCAAACTGACAGCGTGTTTGATTTATAAGGCCAACTTGTTCCATGCTGAGACAGGTTTTTAAATCTATAGCGTCTGATGTTATCTGTGTGTGTTATGATGGTGACGGTTTCTCACAAATGGAATTTAATTTGAGTTGTGGGTAATTCTGTTTCCCGTGCACATTTGTATTTCTTTACACGTTCATCTTCGTGTTGAAAGTGTGAACAGACGTGTCACTCTCCCTTATCCAGTGACTGCTGAATCTTTCCTAGCAGAATGGCTGCTTTCAGAGAGTGTGTGTGTGTGTGTGTGTGCATGTGTGCATACACTCATGTTCATGCACTCGTGTTGCCTTTGTGTCCATGCTGCCCCTTGTGCAGTTCTCCAGGCCCCCAGCGGCGCAGAATGAATCTTGTTGTGAATAATTTATAACAGTATGAGCCTGTATTCACGCGATGAGAGAGCAGCATTCTCAGTTTTATTCTTTCGGAGGTCTGCAGGAGCGTGCTGAGGAGGAGCAGTGGGCTGATGGAGTGGATAATAAGTGAAGAAGAAAGTTAGCTGAACAGAAGCCGGTCATGCAGACTGTCTCTGTGCAGGTTGAACGTCACATCATGGCTGCAGTCTGCATGACACAGCATTGATTTTGCCTTGAAGAGCTTGTTGTTTGCTCTTTTCAGTGCAGACCAGTGAGCTTTTCCGAAGGTCTTTTCCATGCAGATCATTCGTATAGTTTAAACTCGCATGCTGTAAATAATGAATCAATTAAATTAGCAGTTTTCATGTAGTGTCAGTTATCCATTTAAAGACTGTCAAGCATAAAAAACACAAAAGTCAGCAGGCGTATTTCTTTTGTGATTCTATAAAAGTCAACAACAAAACAAACATGTCAAAATAATACAATTAAAACAGGACAGGCAGGGTAATGGCAGACTGGAAAGTAAAATTATAGAGCGACTCAAAATGCATATTAATGAAAAGCTTCATCTTATCCCAAAATATTAAAAAAAATTTATTCTCAAACGTTTTTGATTTTATTTCAGAGAGAAGTCAATTCTATTGTATAGTGAAATTTTACAGAAAGGTATTTTTTCCCCCTTAGGCTCTTAAATCAAAACAGAACAAAGTCAGTGACTAGTGTATGTTACATTACATAAATCTCATACCATCTAACCTCTACTTATTATATAGTACAGTTAATAGTTTCCAATACAGTTTATACAGTTAATACAGTTTCCAAGGTTCCCATTGGTTATGATGAAATACCTGGAAAGTCCATTCCAGTCAGGGAAAGTCAGGGAATTCAGTGTGTGAATCTTTAGCTAAAAGGAATACTCCATCGTTGTTGGCAAAATAACCTTTTTCCGACTTAGCCAGACTGAGACAAGATGTTCGATACCATTTTCACCTCTGCACGTCCACTGGTTCGGTTCCGGTGGTTATTTTTAGCTTTGACACTTGAAGTCTAAAAGAGTCATTAGCCTAGCTCCGTCAAAGTGAACAAAATAAACCTGACAGCAACTCTGAAGCTGTCTTATTTACACAGTGTATCATGTGTGTTTGAAATACACGTCTTGGGAATTTTTTATTTATTTATTTTTTTTTAAAGCGAGAATCTTTATAGGAGAAGTTAGATGGTAGAAACTATAACCGCTGAACACAGTGGTTCCAGTTCCAACCATCTAGCTTCCCTTCTGCACAAATATTGACATTTTCAGGCCGCAGTGCAGGCCCAACGCCTTAAATAAACCTGTTTTTAATAAATATATTGCCTTAAGCTTTTAGAAGCACATCAGTTGGCCCAGCCGTCACCAAAGCCATCTAGTTCTTCAGCCTAATCATCACAAAGCAGTTTGTAATAATGGGAGCCTGAACCACAGACACACTGAAAAGTTGTGTAGAGTTGTTGAACGGGCCTTTAAAGTAATCTGTGTTAAAATGTCTGATATGAAAGCCTGTTAGTTTGAAGTGTCAGTTTAAAGTGTGTGTCTGAGATGAGATAAAGAGACTTAATGAAAGAACAAAGAGATGCTGCAGTATTGATTTTGCAGGGTTTAGTTGCCTGAGGAATTGCCTTGTTTGTAATCTGTTTGATCTCAGTTTAGCTTTTCACTCACACTTTGCTCTTGGGAGATTTCTACAGAGTCCTTAGCAAAGAAAGTAATAGTTTAATTTCACTCTCACCTCTCGCTGCCTTGAATCCCTTTGTCACTGTCCTAATATGGCGTCTAAACAGTTTAACACAAGGGATGGAAAACAGATTATCTTCCTGAACGTTTGTTTCGTATCTCACCATGTTGAGACACTCACTCACGTTACTCAGAGACCCGGGGTTATGTAGATAACCTAAAGATGTTTATCCAGGAACAACACTAAATTGGCACGCTGTGCTAACGAGCTAACAGTTGCTGTTACTCACTGCTGTTTGTTGAGGGTAGCGGAGGATAACAGGTGCTGAATCAGAGAATCAGATGGGGACAGGAGGAATAAAAACTGAGCTGTGTTCTGATTGGATATCTTCATTTTTTTATGTGAAAGTAGTTTTTAACTCCCAGCAAAACCGTTTGTTTGACTCAGGAGAAATTAACTCATAGGCCTCTGTCTGCATAGAGAGGACTTCAGATTATCAAGGTTTCAAGATGGTTTTTACACCCAGTGATGACAATAAAAATGTTTTAATGAGAAATTATATATTGTAGTTTCCTGTGTCTTTAATTATCATCAACTTGGGGGTCCAGAGCTTGAAAAAGTTTGAAGCCTTTGCCAATGGAGGCTGACTTTTTCCATGATCAGTTGGTATTTAAATAAGATTTGGCTTTATTCCCATAATACAGCCCAAGGTGCTGGACAATGCATTGAATAAACTGCTTATCAGTTAACTTTAAATGAACTTAGGCACCTTTTGTGCAAGTTTGAGTTGGTATTTAAACCACGACATTGTGTGTGCACAGTATGTGAGTGTGTGTGTGAGACAGTTGGCTGATGAGTCATGCGTTTATCTCTTGTAGAGGATTCCCAGAACGCGAGGGAGAGGAACAGAGCGATAAAGGAGCAGATAGAGGATGAGCTGAGACGACTGGAAGACGAGATCTCCGCCTGTAAGCCGGCACACGAACACACCACACACAGCGCACAACGGTCCCTGAACACACTCCAAGCCTCCGCATCCCTTCACTCAACATCCAGCCCTGCCAACTGGACCGTTACTTATCAAACTCTGTGTGCATCAGTGGATATTCACCCGCTGTCTGAAAAATACATTTGGCTCAGTTTTAAGGGCCATTACCTTTTTTTTTTTTTTTCTAAGAAACGTTTCATTGTCAGAGGTACCAGACGTCCCGTGCAACCAACTCTAAGGAATAGCTGTAATGAACATTCACGTATCACCAGAATGGCATCAAACAATCTTTTTCACACTCTTATTTCAAAAGTACTGCAATGCAGGAAGCAGCAGTTTATAGAGCAATGAAAGCACAGAATAGCAGACCATCAAATGTTACACACACAGCAAGGAGAGCTGGAAAGAAAAACCCATCTGAGCCTGATTATGTGTTGTTTTTGGGTCAGGATGTCAGTGATAAAATGGTGGGTTTGAAGGAAAGGCTGTGTTGGTTATTTAAATGTCAAATGGTTGTTTTGATTGAACTTCTTATACTGTTGTTTGTTAGTATTTGTTTGCTTACAGGAATGTAAATTTCAGTAATAGCTGAGGACTGAAAGATGTCTCTTTAATTGGGATCCTAATAAATAATAAATAAATAAATAAATAAAAAACAATCTCAAAATCTACATAAGACATTTTTATGCTTTAAACAAATGGAACAGTGCTGCCTGCTTAAGATTATGATCTTTGTTGCTGCTTGACTCTAGTGTTAAAGGAACATTTCACCCAAAATAAAAGCACAAATTAGAGGCCAGTAGCTGCAGTTTGCTAGTGTTCTTTAGCCTGAAATAGCTCCAAATGAAGCTCTTCACAGCAAGAGCTGTGGATGATGTCAGCTGTCCAAGTCTCTGTTTTTGTAAAGAACTTTTGCTGGACGTAGAACTTTTTGATGTTTTGAGCTTGAAACAGTGAGGCAGACTGGAAACCTTGCCAGATCACACAGAAACCATCTGGAGGGGCAGACTGCAGCAAGGGCTGGTGGGAAAATATCAATTTCTGTATTTTGGGTGAACTGATCCTTTTTCTAGCACATGAATGTTTCCTAAAATCTCACTTCCCGGACGGTCTGTGTTGTGGTTTGGTTTCTGTGTTTGCAGCGTTCTCCAGCACAGGCTTCGACCGCCACACGTCGCTGGTGTTCAGTCCCGCCAACCCAGACAGCTCCATCGAAGACTGCCTCGCCGTGCTGGGAGATCGGGTGGCCAGAGACCTGGACACACACCTGGCCGCTGCGGTACACACACTCCTCTCTGGGTCAGTTCTCTTCTCTGCTCAACACTCTCTTTCTCTTTCAGTCCTCTTTGATTTACAAGTGAGCGATACCTTCATCTTATCCCAAATGTTGATATTTCACACACAAACTGCATAATGGAAAATATGAGGAAACTGTGTCTACAAGGCGAGTGGTGCAATCTCATTCACCTGAAAGGAATGTCAATGTCACTGTTGATTTTCTTTTATTGTTTTTTTTTTTTTTTTTGTGCTGCCGTGGTTCATTTTAACCTCGGGGAACTCTTCCAGCCGTGCAGCTATGCAGCCGAGTGTGAAGAGCTGAATTGCAAGAAATTAAATGAGCCTGTGTGTGTTAAGCGGTAGATATTTTTGAGGGCAGAAATAGAAAAAATAGACATGACACGCATAATCCATATTGAGCTGTGAGCTCGATCAAAAGAATAATAATACAAGAGCTGATTTGGTTTGTAAATTGCTTCTTTTTTCTACTTCACGAAATCAGAAGTACTAAAATTCATCCCATTCAGTTCAGAACTCAAAAAATATATCAAGCGAGAGAAATGCCAAAGGTTGACATAATTTATGGGAAATGATGTCATGCATACTTACATACGAGCGCATTCATTAATTTTATTGCCCAAACACATGCCCCATTTTTCATTCTATAATAAACCCAGTCACCGACACACACTCATACACACACACACACACACACACACACCTATAAACTTTATGACCAATCTTGCTAAATGAACAGAGCGTGGCAATAACTCAGTCAGACTTTAATATTTCACTCCTACTAAAGATGATTACCAAATCCCAGAATGCCGTGCGGATACGGCTCTCAGGTCATCTTGGAAGGAGCGGAGAGGAACAGCGTGCGCTCTCTCTGAGCCAATCAAATCAAACAGAAACTAGAAAGGGGCCCTCAGTGTGTAACACCCGAGCGCTGTTGTTTGACAGTGAAATGCTGTCGGACCAATCAATCAGTTCAACCATTCAGGGTCACTGAAGGTCAAAGGTCATGTGACCAACAGGATGATCATATTTGACTTCATATTAGTGTAAATAATACTGGCCGAAACTTTGACCTTTGACCTTAAAATCGAATCAGTTCTTCCTTTTCTGTCCTTTAAAACTTCCACCAAATGAGGTACAAATTGGATCAAAACTGTTTATGTTTTACACACACACACACACACACACACACACACACAGATGGACAGGATCAAAAACAATACCTCCACATGCACTACTGTGCGCGGGTGTAACAGCGGCTCTGTATCAGGCAGCCTCCTGATTGGCTGCCTGGTTCTCAGGCTCCACACAAAGTCACTTTTCCTTCTGTCTCCCCACTTCCTGGGTTGTGTATCAGCCTGATGATGCTTATGTTACTTAAGTTCAGTTCAGTTCAGTTCAGGTCAGGTCAGGCCTTTATTGTCCCGCAAGAGGGAAATTCATCTTGCAACAGGGCAACATAAAAGGCAATAAAATACAAGTTAAATTGCAGTAAGAACATAATAAAAAAAATATATAAAAAAAAAACAAAACAATATGACTGTGCAACACACCACAACAAACATACTTCAAAATCAGGTATAATAAATAGAAGTAAACAGTGACTTATGAGATTAAAAACAGTGACATAAAAATAGATAAAGTGCTGGACTGTGCAAGAGTGCAACAACAGTTTATACTGAATTCAGTATTCTGAACCTAAATCTGAGGAGAGAACGTCAAAATCTTTGAAAAGTGGGTGACAGTCGTTTGCTAAAACCTGAGGATTGTGTGTGTGTGTGTGCGTGTGTGTGTGTCGGTTTGAGGATGTTGCATGGAAAGCAGATCGATTGACATTTTATGTTCCTTCTTTGTTATTTCTTGTCAGTTCTAGTGTACCAGTTCTGGGCAAAAGCTTTTGGACAAACACATTTTAGACACTGGCTGTGAGAAGTTGTTATTACAATGAATCCTGGAGTCTTCATTCATTTTCACAGGCTAATTCATCATGTTATAACCTCAGGTGCCAAACAAAGTTCTGGGATCTTCAGCTTTCCTCGGCCTCGTGTTCTTTTGTTTTGAAATTGTATTTTGCACATTACATTAAAGGCGTCACAGGGGACACAAGAAAGCAGTGGAACCAGATTTTACTTGTACGTGTATATAATAAGATTACACTAGCTAAAACTGATGATTGACAGCTAATGGTTACCAGCATACAGCCCAAGCCCACTTTGGTATAAACTCAGTGTGGTTCTTCATCTTACTGAAAACAGATGCATGCAGGTGTCAGTAGATTTGAATATTTCCTTATTGCATGTCGTTGTTCTTGGTGTTTGTTTCAGGCCTCTGGACTACCAGAGTTTCAGAGACGTAACACTGGATGTGTCCACACACACACAGGGAGGCTGGAGCAAGGTGAGGCACCCGGGACGCCCCTCTGGTTTTCTGTCTATAAACTGAAAATCGAAAGCGAGACCAAGACATAGAAAAGGCTTTCTAATTAATCCAACTCCTGTTCTTGAATTTGAATGTCTCGACTTTCTTGAACCCGGTCTTCCCCCTCTCCTGCAGGTGCTGGTTCCCCTCGTGCTGCTCCAGGCGCTGCAGAACGAGGGCCAGTCCCCGACGACGCTGCTGCCTCTGGGCGTTCGCTTCCTGGAGGAGGCCGAGGGCGACCACATCATCCAGCAGGGCGGATGGGTGAGTTCACCTGCTGCTGCATGTGGGAAAGTTTTTTTAGAACTGTATTCGGTCTAGTTTCACATTCGTGGTTTGGGGCAAGAAGCAGCTGGAAATCTGTTGAAGAGAATTATTTATTATCTGTTTTATGCTGTAGGTAGGGCAGGGCATTATATTGATATTATATCGATATTGTGATATAAGAATAGATATCGTCTGGGAATTCGGATGCCGTAATATGGTGATACAGCAGAAGTTTTGTCTTTTATAAAGGCTGCATTACAGTAAAGGGATGCAATTTTTACACTTATTAGACCTTTCTAGCTGTTCTATTATTTGTCTCTAACACATTTGTCATCATATCCACATTATCAATATCATTGTGTAAAGTACCAATAGTCATCTCTAATATTGTCACAAGATATCAGTATCAAGGTATTTGGCTGGGGTTGATATTTGATTTTATTCATATCGTCCTGAGGATGTTTAGGCCTGAATTAAGGCTGATTTTTGAAACGTTCATGATCATTAAGAATGACAAAAGGCAACAGTAGTCTGGTTTGTGTGGCAGAAACTGTGGTTAATGTGTTTGAAAAGGCTTTAAGGTGAATGGAAGTTGGACTGCTCTTAACAGCTACATGAATTAAAGAACTCGTAGCACAAGCTTGATCACAGCTAACTGCCTACTTTACTCTGCTTAGATGCAAAAAGGGCTAAATGTTAATATAAAGGTTAATTAAGGAGGTGAAGGAACAGGGGAAGGAGAGGTGATGTGAAGTGGACGGGGAAAAAAATGCTGAAGTTCGATGTACAGAACTCAAAGAGGCCAGCTGAGGGCGTCAGTCAGCTTTCTGTACAGATGTTTCTCACCACACAGAGACTGTTTCTCCTATATTACCATCATATAATATTTATGATCTGCATTAAACACACACACACACATACAGATCATAACATCCATCTTAACAAGTCACGTTTGACAGTGAATCCTCAACAAACACCTGGACGAAATTTCAGTGTTGTTCACTGAGGTTTTTGTTCATAATTAAATTTTTTTTAGAGATTATGAACAAAATTCAGTTCCAGTTTGTAAACTTAAGGCCGGTTTTGATTCTTCCAGATGAATACCTAATGAGAGTACATCTCTCACATTTCACTTTTAATTGCCACCTTGATGTTTTTGACAAAAAGTCCTGCAGCAGGATGTTTTCAGACACGTTTGTCATGTTGTTGGAACAAAATGTTGAAGTTCATTAAGTGGAAAGAAGGAAAAGTTGTTAAAGTCTTAATGTCCAGTCTGTTACTTTTCACTCCCTTAAAAAACTGCAGGACAAAAGCTGAATTTAATACAAATTCCAGACGGTCTAGTGAACAAGTCATCGTGTCTTTCAGGAGCAATGTGATTATTTATAGAAGTAATAAAGATAATTTTTGCTTGTTTGAATATATTCATAATTTAACCTGGAGGATTTTCCCTGTAGGAGTACAGAGTCTTTTGGGCAGCAACAGTTCAGCTGTGTTGGAGCTGATATGTCCCAAATATAATTCAAATGAAGGTCTGACAGAATGACATCAGCAGGCGGTCGGTTTGTTCTGAGCTGCTGACCTCAGGTTTTACATGCGGCTCATCAAGGTCGAAGCCTGCACAGTCAAAAGCTCGAGCTGAACGGACAAAAGCAAGTAAGGCAGCGTTTCTAAATAATTTATGCAAATGTCTTGTGGCGTTAACGCGGCAGCGGTGCCTCTGTGACAGACAGCTGAGCGTGTCGACCTTGTTCAAATCGGGGGATCGCCCAGACAGGAAAAACAGGAACGTGTTCTGAAGTTTGAACCGAATTTAATTCTGTTTTCTCTCTCACGTTGTCTTCTTGTCATGTTTTAATAATAGTTCTGCTGGTTGGGACTACGATGCAATGAATCATTATTTTCACTGCTGATTAATTTTTCATCCAGTCAATTAATCGTTTATCCATAAAGTGTCAAAACTAATGAGAATTATTGCTCATGATGTCATCATGTTGCTTCTTAGTAATTAATTTTACAGTGATGTGAACGGAGAAATGCGATCAAATCAGCAAATGTTTGGCATTTTTACTCGATAAACGACCAAAACAATCAATTATAATCGGTTATATTTCTGTCAGTCGACTAATCGATTTAATGGCTGATTAATCGAATGTTTCAGCTCTATTTTAGACATTGAACAACAAACTTGCTGTTGTTGTGCATCCTACAGATAGCTGGCAGCTCGCCGTCTGTTATCTAGACTTTTATGGTTTTGCGTTCAGACGTGATGCCGATCGAGGCCTCGGCGCTCTCCTGCATCGGAACTAGAGCACTGCGCCACAGATGGCTCCCCGTGAACGAGGTCACGCCGGCGAGCGGCCACGTGACTCGACGCGCAAACCGCTGGTTCGGTCACCATTACCTCACGGCCGTGACGCATGCCCGCCCTAGAACACGAGCGCGCTGGCCCGGTCACGAACAAGGCC
>OMLF01030460.1:4107-24296 GCA_900302615.1 Holocentrus rufus
TTTTTCCTCAACAACTTTTTTTTTTAACTTTTTTTTTTTTAGCAAAAAGTTTGCTGGCTTTAATATGACCCTACACTTTTTCATCTCTATTTTTGGGCAAGAAGCACATTGTTTTGGCAAATTCCAGGTCTCCATAATTAATAACCTTGGCATCCAATATGTTACTAATCTGGGGGGAAATGCTCACGGCATACAGAAGGAGATTACACCGAAACACAAATAATAGTTTGATCATTCCTCTCTCTCACCAAGAAGGACACGCTCATTAATCACGCCTAAAGAGCTGAGTAATGTAGCCAGCCTTGTGCGCCTGCAGAGAAAGTAAAGGAACCGGGGGAAGAAAAGGCAAAGAAATTGGGTTTTATTGCGATGTTTTCTTCCAAGCTTCTCCTCGCAATTCACTCTCAACGATGTCAAAAGCGTCAGCCCGTCATCTATCTCTTAATATTTTGCCAAAAGGTGCCATCCATATATCATAGTTTAACCTTTTAAGATCCTTCACAGCTCTCTCAGGGGCCAAATGAGGAGAGCACCCTACAGGCTGCAGCTTACCAACCACCAAAGGTTAAAACATGGAGAAGCATGAAATCACCATTCAGCTCATGACACACGCCTCAAGAAATTTCCCTCCACTTTCTTTATGTTGAGAATGTATGACTTCACCCGTGATTCCCTAACCAGAGAATGCCAAAAGGCAATGAGTGTGAGATTACTCCGTCGAGGGAATGCTTATCGAGAGGGAACGTCCCCCCTCATCCATAATTGCTTTCCAGGCCTGCATTGGAAAGAGCCTGGAGCTGTGTTATGTTTGGCGGGAGCAGAATGCATTGGAGATAAGTTGGAATCCAAGACTATGCCCCAATTGGGACCACTGTGGCATAACGAATACACTATTCTCTTCTCTTCTGTCGAAAACGGGGGATTTTTAGTATTCCTAACAAGGCCTCAGCATAAAAATAGTGGTTGTCTGTTGTTAATGTTTCATGCAATTCCCATTTGTAATTTAAAACCCCAAACAGAGAAAACACAAGGACAGACATCACGCACACATGCTTGCATTCAAGCGCACACACGCCCGTAGACATCACAAACATAGCTGCTTTGCATAAAAAGACTCCAGATTCCTGGGCCATAAAGGCCTAACTGGGGAGTTTTCTGTCTAACTATCCAGCTGGCTGATTGCATAGTGAAATTCTAATGAACGGTAAAAAAAAAATGGCTTTGTTGCTCAGAGAAAACCATACAAGATGTGGCTGTCTGAGATGAAATATTAAACATCTCACTTCTCCAGCTGTCACCAGAGCCGTGGTTAGGAGAAGGATGCCTTGTCATGTCTCCTTGGCACAGATGGCTTCATTCTCCTTGCCTTCAATTACAGTGTTACCTGGGCTTGTGAGAGTCTTTCCAGCCGAAATGTGTCTCAAACCAACTTTGTCCATTGTTTGACTGCACGCACAGACAAATCCGTTATTCAAATCTCTTGTGTCACCTCAGTGGGATTTTCTGCACCTACAGTACAGCCTAAGACAGCTTGACTTTTTTTTTTCCCCGGATAATGAGGCAACAGTTTGACTTTGAATCATGCCAAAAGAACCCAGTCTAGCATCTTGTTAGACAGCAAAAGCCAGCGCAAGTTCATCCGTTTCCAGCCTGTCATCACGGGCACTTTGATAAGGCTGTTTGCTCTTCGCTGCACCGAAATCTCCTCCATTATTCCGTCTCCACCTGCCTTCCCCTGTTATATCAGCCGGGTATCTGCATGATTCTCATGTCAGAGGGGCAATCAGAGAGAAATGGCTGTACGCTGCCTCCCTTCCTCCTCTATCCGCGGAGAGACAGGCAGGAGTGGTTTCTATTCGTCCTCCTCCTCGATGAGAAAATAAAACAGAGGATTCTGCGAGAAGAAAGGAAATCCCTTGGGATCTCTCTCCCTCTTTCTCGTCAGTCTCTGCCTTCCTCTTCATTCCCTCGTCTCATTCTCTCAGGCCGAACCCTTCCCAGGTCCCGTCTCTTTTATCATTCTCTCTGTCCTTACCCTTCCCTAGCTTCGCTCTCCTCTTTCATTCTCTTTGCCCTTACACTTCCCCAACTTTCTGTCCCTTTTCATCTCCTTCCTAAGTTTCTTTCTTTCCTTCCTCGCTCCCATCCCTGCTTCCCAGCACATGGCCGGGCCAAGTGATGTCGCCGGATATGTAGAGATGCATTAGCCTTCATTTTCACGGAAATCTAATGTAGACTTGGTCTGAGGCGTTTCAGGGGTGTGTTAAGCAGATTCCTGATGCATAAATAAAACCTGTAATAAAATCAGGCCATTTGAAGAGGGTTCAAATGATGGTGGTACAAAAATAATAAGTTCGCCTGATTGGTTAAATGTTTTTGTGTCTGTAGGTGTCTTACAGACTTCGAAACACTCTCTGGGTTTTTATGAGTTTAACACTCCGGTGGGAGATAAAGTGAGAGGGTCAAAGGTGAACTGACATTTCACTGTGCATGCCAGCCAGCTGATGTCTCGGAAAGATCAATATGACAGCGAGGTCAGCAAGTAAAGATGGAGAAGACAAATGTTCATATGAGCGTATTTTTTTCCAAACAAGATAAGAACTTTTTTTTTTTAAAGTCAGTGTACCAAATACGCCAGTGCATGATGTCAAACTGCAGGGAGAGCACAAAGGCTCTGAATACTGAATGCAAAGCGTTCAGTGTATTTAAAGGCTGTATTGAATTGTGCACTACCAAGCACTGTAGCAGCGGAGTGCATTCATATTGTAAAGTATTGATTGCACATTGAAGTGGCAGAATGCTCTTGTGATGGGAGATAGAGGGCTAGAAGAAGCATAAGGGATGTCCAGCAGAGCCACGGCCCTTAATTGATGTCCCCTGTCGCTAAAATGCCAATAAGTTTATTGCCAAGGAAAAAAAAATAAATTGGTGGTTTACTTTTTGACGCTCCAATGCTCCCGTCAGTGTGGAAAAAATCAATTCTCATCCATAGCTGGGTTTACTGGTGCATTACACGGGAATCCTCATCAAATCAAAATGTGCACGGTCACTGAATATTGGCATTTCAGGCAGTGAGAAAAAAGATGCTCTCTGCGTGCCCCGTCATCTGCCTTAAAATATGACTGACTCATTTCATATTTATTTGGGTGCCACTCAAAGTGCTGAGCGAACTGCATTTCTTAGCTGGCCGACAAATTCTGATTCACTCACAGGGACCAAAAGCCAAACAGCTTATGCCACTCGGACCACAAGTCTGAACAAATATTGATTGGGTTTCAATTTTCTGAGCCATGCCAGGTCTGTAATCCACATCTCACACTGCCACAGAATTTACACCGTGAAGATTTACACACTAAAAGATGCATGTGGCTTGCATGGCATTGTGCTGCTGAAGGTTTTCTAGCATTGTACTCATTGTAATCCACGGATAAATACAAAAAGTGTAAACATAATAGTGCTTTGACATGACCAGTGAGTCACCTGAAGCCCGTGAATATATAGAGCTGAAAGCAGTGAAACCAAGCCAATGTGTGGACAGTCAACAAACTTGTTGGCAGGGTAAAGCTGGCCGAGGCTGAACCTGTCGCAGGCAATCAGATTTCCACACTTCCTGGTCTGCCTACTAGTGTCATTTCATTTCATGAGCAAAAGTTACACCAATTGTGAGAAGGGTCTGATGGCGACTCGAGGGCACTGAATTTCTTTTCCTAGGATGGCAAAGGGAAGTCCCGCCCTACTCTGCCTCTGATTGGCAGTACTCATTGCCTTCGTTGGTTGGGTTTAGGCATGAGGGGTGAGATAACATGAATAACAGGTTAATCCAATCAGAGGCAGAGCAATGCGGGTCATGCTTTCGCCTTCCAAAGAAAAATAATATCACCTCACGAACACCCTCGACTCCTCCCCCAATTCTGACTCATTATCTAAGACCCGCCTCATGGAACCTCATCCTTACCCAAAAAGCCATGTGGGCGTTCGATGAAGTCTTTGTGTCTGCCGCCAGACAGGATTTAGCGACTTTTCAGATCCCATGGTGATTACAGACAAATTTAGATACTTTTTTTTGCAAACTTTGTTAATGTGTTGACTGCTGCAGTATTTGGCAGTAAACTGGCCAATGTGCTTATCTAATGTTACCACACAGTGTAGCTCCTCCTTCCGCTAAGAGTGCAGTGGCAAATAAATTAACATCAAAATTAACATCCAAATTAGCATACATGCATATCATGTGGAAATTCCTAGCCATGTGTTTGGTGTCCAGTAGCTCCTTTCCTTTAAAGAAAGTTAGCGACACTCGTTCTGTCCGATATTACAGATATTCAAAGCTTCCCGCTACTCTTCAACTTCTATTTGAAAGACTAGAGGAATAAATGATTCAAACAGATGAATGGAGATCAGTTACATCAATCAATGTGGTCACTGGTGAGCTCTAAGGTAATTTAACTGTATTTCATTTTAACCATTTATTTATTTATTTATTTATACATGCTGCCTAAGCAGAGTTTGCTATCCAGATATGTTAACCAGTCAAAATAATGTATGGAAGACACTACCAAAGCAGCGCAATATATATATATATTTTTATAAATATGCAACTTATTTTTCTCACACATAAAATCTGAGCCTCTCCTTCCACCCACAGCAGGTCAGAGTAAAGCAAAACACCATTCAAGTTGCTCTCTGTGTAAATGTGTAAGCAGTAAGAGTAAACACACTGTCTTGTAGCCTAAAAAGACCTTTCATGGTGATTAGATCTGCTTTACTTGTAGTGCCTCAGCTCCCCAGTACTCCCATTGATTGTTTTCTCCTGGCTTGGTAAATAGATGGAAGTCAATACCCCCTCACTGTGACGTCAGGGTTCACCTAGATGCAGCTCTCCTGGTCTTATCAATTAGAGCGGAAGAGTGCAGCCAAGGATTTCATTTGTACCCTAAGCTATTATTAGTAACGACAGGTGGGTATTGAGTGTGGCGCAACACTGTGCTGGAGAAAATTGTGATAAATGACAGCAGAGAGGTTCTCTCTAAAGAGCCGAGCAGATAGATGACTGCTGGTCATTAGACAGAAGGAAAGGTGTGCACATGCTGGTGTGCGTGCGTGCTCGTGTGTGTGTATGCGCGCGTGTGTGTGTGTGTGTGTGAGAGAGAGTGCGCTCGGGCCTGAGTGTACATGGGTGCATGTGTTTGAGAGTGGACGGGGGCGAGAAAATTTTGCAATAAAATAGAGACCCAGTCCAGTAATGCGTTTATAATGGCAGGAAAAAAACATACTGGCTTCACTTTCAAAGGCTTGGTGTCTACTTTGCAGCGCATTAGCCCCACATTTCAAGTCATTCATCCACCTGCCTCTGCATTATGGGAGAAACACACTGCCACATCTGTTTACCTTATGGTCGATGATGCCACTGTATCCCTGGAGGACCGGGGGGTGAGGCTTGGCCACCCTGACGGAGGCTTTGGTCGGCCGCCGCAGCTGCTCATGCTGTCGGATGTGCGTGTCGTTGGCGTCCCTGAAAGCGCTGTTGAAGTTGCCGTTGTACACAAGGAACAAGCTGGCGCACAGGAGAATGACTAGAAACACGGCTATCCCATGGCGCTGACACAAAGACACAAACAGATGCTGACAAATTAGCGGATTTTTTTTGGGCATCGTACCGGATACACCTATATCCCGGCTTAATCTGGCGAGAGCGCACCTTGCTCCAGATTAAGCACAGGGCGTCATCCGCCTGACAGGTCTGGAAAAATCCCTGTCATTCCTGTCAAAACTTAAATACCTGCTCAAGCACTAAGTGTCAGGGGGGCATATGCGAGCAACAATTGGTGAGTGACAGATTATTATTAGGCTAATAATAAATCATTAAAAGTGGGTCACCAAACTTGTCAGGCGTGGAGCATCCCAAATGAGGCGGTCGTGTTTTTTCTTTCTACCTGGGGATTTTAATTTAATCACTTAAGGATTTTACTCGATTTTTTTTGCTTCTAAATTATGACACTAAAACGACAAAATCAAACCTGTACTCACTTGGGGCGCGTGCCACACCTCGCTATCCCCACTGGACCCCCGTAAATTTATAGCTGTAAAGTTAAGGCTAAATCGATTTCCTGACTTTGCAAGTTAAGCGCTGGATCCGTCCGAGCTTCTCCCTCCTATAAATCCATATTAAGTTACAGGTGGATGAGCAGCCCGCATCACTTTTGATTGGTTTCATGGCACATTGCGATGTGAGGAACACATTAGGGTTGTTTGTCCATAAAAAAAAAAATCAATTTCACAGCTGCCCAGATATGGGCGACGTGCATAAAACAGCATAGCCATCAAATTTTCCGAGCAATAAAATTCCATGCAATAGTTTTTTAATTGATCTTGGGAAAAAAAATTAATATCCAATGCGCGGTGCTCCGTGCTGTGGTCTATAAGAAATGTGAGAGCTTAGTGACAAACAGAGCGCACAGCTGGACATCTATTGTTCAGATCCTAATCTTTTGATCCGACAGTGTACACACAGCGGCATTATGGCGATTGGAGCGCACTTCAGAGAACAATGCTCTATTTAAAGCGATCACAAACAGTTGCCTAAGGGTTACATGACATAAACCTTTACCATAGGTGTCTTCATTTTGCGGCACGCTGTCTTATTTCTGCGGCTCGGTGCGTGTGGCTCCACTTTCTCTCATGGTTAAGCATCATCTGTTCGCATCCCGGATCCACTTCAGCCCATCCACACCGGGCTCCCCGCACTGTGCCAGACTGACTGCTGCCTGTGCGTCTTCAGACTGGAACCCAGGCGCAATTCATACAGTGGAGACCGTGGCGACAGATGTTGACTGTTGTGTCCTCTGCAGGGTCTTAATGCCCCCTGGGTTTGGGGTTCTGACGGGTAGAGCGGCGCAGCGCAGTTAATTAAAGCGACTACCTGCAAGAGGATGATAAGGACGTTTTGTCTAATGGTTATTTCCTACTTAGCAATGCATGATGTAAATCTATGGTCGAATGACTCAAGAGCATCATAAACCCAGTCAATGTAATTCTTTGACACCTAGTGCGTAAAATATGGGGCGTGATATCAGAAGGTGCAAGACAATTACAGTAATCATGTGTGCATTTGTGCGCGTTTGTATGTGTGTGTGTGTGTGTGTGTGTTATGCTAGATTAATAATCCCAGACATAATATATAAAAATACAGTTTCATTTAATACTTTGCCTATAGATATATTGCAATGGTGATTCAACCATAGAAGAAGAAACATTCAGGATTCAGGATGAAATAATAATACAAATAATAAACTTTATTTATAGTGCGCTCCTCCGCGCAAACTTCTAAAGTGCCTCACAGAGCAGCAGAGAAAGAAAACATAAAAAGTGGTAAAATAAACAGACAGGCCTATTAAAATAACAATAAAAGAGAAAATGAGAGAAGCGCCAATCATTCTAAATCCAAAACTAAATAAAAGTAAGTTTCTAAAAGAACACTTTTAGGAGTGATATAAAATAAGATGCTGAAGAAGAAGCTACATCCCTCACTGAGAATATCTCATCTCCTTTCAATTTTCTGCCTGGGTTTTAAAACAAACAAATGGCAGCAACCTGCACTGCCCCAATATCTCAGGCTGTGAATTCATGGGGGATTAAAAGGTCAGAGATGACGCTAAGTGCTACTCCAGCATGAGCCATGAAGGTGATCAATGAAATCTTGAAACCAAACCCAAAATTTAGCAGAACCAGCTGGTGTAGTGAGGTTAGGGTAATATGATCACGTCTCTTAGATTTAGTTGGAAGCCTCGCTGCTGCAGCTTGTAATAACTTTTGACAGAGGAGAGAAAATTCTGAGTCAGACAGGAATGAAGAGAATTACAGTCGTCTAAATGAAATGATATAAAAGTGTGAATCACCTTTACCAGGTCAGCAAAGGATAGAAAAAGGATGTTTTTTGGAAATGATTTTCAACCGGAGGAAACAAGACTTTTAAACGTTCTGAATTTGATCATAGGACAAGAACTGGGTAGATTAGCTTTAGTAATTGCAGCAACCAGAAAAGAGCGCCACCTACAGAAACTTCATCAACAGGAAATCCAAGGAAAAAGACTACAGAGGACGCTGCTTGATTGACAGGTGATCTCTGGGAAGCGCAGTGCCAAAACACCACCTGCAATTCCCACTTTCAACCAAAGATGGAGACAAAATCAAAAAGCAAAAACGTCACAAATTACCACTTTAAAGAGTCTGTAGATCAGCATTACCTCCATGTATCTGTCATTACCTGAAATCACCTGCATCACTCCAGTCTCCGCACACTGTGGACAGTTAACCACAGAGCGCAGACCACAATCCACCAAATCCAAAAGGAGCTGCTGCCTGTTTCGCCCCCATTGCCGGTGATTGTGTATAATCTGCTTATGAAAAAAAAAAGGGTCCTCCTAAGGGAGCGGCAAAAAAAGAGTTCCTAGAAGCAGTAATCCACATCAATGTCACCATCGGCATCACCAGGGAATAATGTGAGATAACTCACCATAAGGTAGAAAGGCGAAACAACAACAACAACAACAAAAGCACATCTAAAAGCAGTTTCAAACAAAGGCTGTATTTGAAGTGCACATTTACTGAAGGACAGTGAAAGGACAGCG
This sequence comes from Holocentrus rufus, assembly GCA_900302615.1. NCBI lineage: Eukaryota > Metazoa > Chordata > Actinopteri > Holocentriformes > Holocentridae > Holocentrus > Holocentrus rufus. The sequence goes on from OMLF01030460.1 coordinate 12,732, forward strand.
GGCATGTGTATCCCTGAGTGTCCGGGAGAGAAAAGAGTTTATTTTTTTATTTAACACGGACAATTAGTAAAGTAGGCAGTTCGACAAATAGGCAAAAACAGGCGTTTGCAGAGGCAGCCCGTGCATAAGTCCCCTTTCATGCATTCATTTTGCATCTATTTTGCATTGGTACTAGAGACGACTCTTCGCCGAATGTGCAGCCAAGTAGTATATTGAAACACAAACTGGAACACGTCCAACTGAAAAGAGAACATAGGTGGATTTTTCTTAGCAATTTCTGAATGGATCCAAATTGCACTCGCTGCTCAACAACCGTATAGCAAAATATGGGACTTCCACAATGGCTAAATCTGTATTTTAATTTCCCCAGAGTTACAGTGAAGCGCAAATTTTTATCTAAAGTCCCTTGACAGGAGCAAGGATATATAATTTACAGCGTTTATGAATCAGAGCCCAAATCTAGCAAGACAATGTGAGCATCAGGTATAGTTGTACCTGACCCATTTTTGTAATAGTAGCTCCCCAGCAACACAAGATTTACTGTATGTCTCTATATTTTACTAATGTATTCTGTTCTATCTATGAATAGTGTCCTGATTTGTGCTGTTTTTCTGCTAATTATAACACTGTTCATGCTTCAGGAATTGTGTTAAATGTAAGGAATTTTCCACCCCAGGCCCAATTTAGAAATACTACTATTACTGTTTTTTTTGTGTGTGTGTGTGTGTGTGTGCAAGCATTTGAACATTATACATGACTCCATGGGGAGATAAAAGGATCAAACTTCTAGTATCAGTCTGAACAGCGACTGTGGAGGCTGGTATGAAGCCAAGAGATGGAAAGATACCAGATGCAGCGACTCTACTTAGACTAACCCCGCTTTTCTGTGAACTTTAAAAAGCCAGCAGTTGTACTTCTGCTTGAGTAATTTTTATTTACCGCCGCTTTCACCCGACTATGTTTTATGTTTAGACTGAACAGTAGAGGGGGAATAAATTGGAGTGTGCCCAAAAATTCAACTACTATTTTAGTGAGCTTTTACTTCTTTTTTTTTTTTAAACAACTTTAAATAACAGTGCTCATTTAAGGGCTGGTGTACCGCTGCTATGTGCTCAGGGCTAAATACTTACCGTAGAGCTTTGTGCAGTGGTACAAATTTTAAAGTGCAATCACCAGGCAAGCAGCCTCATACCTGCAGCACCAGGAGCATGTTGATCAATGTTAATGGTCCTCGTAACACCGAGGTTATGGCGCTTACAGAGCAGCGTGTGAACGCCAGGGCCAGGCTGATGATAAGGCTGCTGTGAAAGATGGCTGCTGCTGCCGAGCGCTTGCATAGCGGCGGGATGCTGATCAGCAGGTGTTTACGAGGTCTATAACACGCAGGGGGGGGCTCAGGCACCTACTTATTGCCTGTCGTTGGCCGTTACATGGTTGATTGTCTAGGGTCCACCCGGGCCGATATTTCTGCTTTTATGTTCTCTCTAATCCGCGATAGATCTGTATCCTCCGCCTGATTTATGAGCGAGCGCTGCTCCCTTTGGTGCTGCCGTGGGGGGGGACCTTGACATGGGAATCTGACTGGCTTTTTGTCCTTTCCATAATTAGAGAGTACATCCAATTCACCCTGTTCATTACCCCTGGGTCCAATGACAAATGATGAGGAGGCCTGTTTAAATGCAGACTCACTGTCTGTCCTATGTGGGGTGAATGACCAACCAGTGTATACAGGTGGATGAGCAACGAGAGAAGCCTTCACAGGGCTTCTTTTTTTTTTTTTTTTTTATCACGACTTCTAACACTATACTGCACAAAATGTAATTAAGGATTTCTTTGTTGCACATCCCTCTTGCAAAAACGCACGCGTGTATTCGCCCAAGGACACTTTGACAGGAACGGGCAGACTGCCGAAAGGGTTTGAAGCTGTGAAACTTGTGCCGCGGGATGGTCTGTCTCATCTCTCTATGAATTTGGGGCCCCGGCTCTTTGTGCGATAAACGCATTGTTAACATGTGATAATAACAGCTGACAGGTCATTAGGCAGAATGAATGGATCGTATTACCAAATGGGACGAAAAATGAAGCCCATTCAGGTTGGAATGAAGGTAAATTAGAAAATAGATAGGATTTCCAGTAATGGATTCACTTTAATGATGTCAGTCATTCAGCCATTCCGAGGAAAATAACACAATGCCCAAACAAGGTTTATATCTACTCTTTCCCCATTAAATCATGCTATTTAACACCCCCTGTGTTCATTACACAACAATATGATCAGTTATGTGTATTTACAGTTACTATATCGTTATTCCCACTAGGCGATTTGCTCTCCATATTTGTTGACTGTAGAGGCGTCAAGAGTAGGGTGATGGGTGTCCTATGCTCGGAGGTGGCCTTTAATTAAATTGTTCCCTCAGGCATGATGGAAGAGGGAATCTAGTTTCAGGGGTGACTGAGCCATGCGTACAGAGGGAGACCCGGCGGTCTCTGAATGCCTGGCTTTGTTGTGTGTCTCTGCTGGAGGCAAGACAAGCACTCCCAGACTCCGACTTTGCCAAATGGGAAAGCGGCCCTGTGGTGATGCATCACTGGGCTGCCACCAACCAGCTCCAGCTACACATACATGCTTTATGCTGCTCTATATCATCCCCACTTCTTCCCCTTTCTTTCGCTGCTCTGCAACGTATATCAAAATGTTCTGCTGCCGGTTGCCGTTGCATATTTCAGTGTTAGTGCATAAGCATGTTTAACTAAGTACCACGGCACTACATTGTTCCTCTACTTCATTGTTACATTAAATCTAGGTGTAGTGCAGCCCTTCCTAAAACGCGGCTTTATGTGCACTGCCATTAAGTTGTTCATCTTCCATTTAAGCTAATGGAAATGCACATTTAGTGCACCTAAGTGCTTCACTCAAAGTGCCACTCTGCAGTCCCATTCTCTGTGTTTGCCCTCCATTTGAATCTTTATTGAAAGTCATGTGCAAATCCAAAGAAAATTCCCCCTGATGGTCTGTAGTTGGGAGGCAGATTACAGTTTGTATCCAAGGTAATTTCAGCACTGAGTGAATTTTGCTCTACTCCAATTTGCCTGTGAACAGGACAACCTGGTCTCCTAACGCTGCAAGCCAAGAGAGCGGAGGCCAGGCTACAGTGAATGAAGCCATCCTCTCTCTCTCTCTCTCTCTCTCTCTCTCTCCCTCTCTCTGCTCCAGTTCTCCAGTCATGACTGACTGAGTGACAAGCTGGCGGACTGAATGGCTGTGCACCGTCCAGCCCAGTCTGCCTCCCTCGCTGGCTGACAAATGGTTTGGCTAAATGACTAATGGCTAATTAACTTCCTGAATATGATTGTTTATCTGACTTTGTGATCTGACTGTGAGCCAGTTCGTCTGCCTGCCTGTGTGTCGGTGAGCCTGTGCGAAGGCAGACCTGGCCTCTCCTGACGTTAGCACAAGCCCACCAGATGCTCTGGCTGCATGCTCGGTGCTCCACAGCGCTGGCGTCGTGCCACGGCTGCCGCTTCACTAGGCTAATGCAAATGCACTGTCTCATCATCCTGGGCCTGAGGGAGATACACTCGTCTGCCCCCACATGCTCCCTCTCACGGGGGGGAGCGAGTGGGCTACCTGGGAGAGCAGGGAGATATCAGGGATTAGGAGTGAAGCATTTCAAAACAGGTCGTCTGAAACCGTCTGTGATGCTGTCTGGTAGGGCTGAGAATTTTTGGTTTAGCATAGATTCAATTTGATTCATAATTCACAAGCTGGTGGTTTAAGAACAGTTTTGTTTGTTTTGGAATGATTCAATTCTATTTGAGTTTGCAAAAACACATTTGAATCAATGATTTGATTCAGTACTTTTGGCCAGAATTTTATATCCCTTAATAAATGTGGCAGAATCTTAGAGTATCTTTTTGTTCTGAAATGTGAAAAAAACAGTGAGATAACAGAATTGCTTTAACATAATTTGTTCTGTAAAGAAACTTTACTGACAATAAAGTTGCAATTCAAAGCATTCTGTTAGATCACGACAACATTAGGTCTTTTTTTTAATGATGGCAAATGGATCCATTTAAAACATTTCATATTGATTCAGACCAAAGTCTGAGTGATTCATTCTATTTATTTCTTTTAGCAGATCAATTCAGTGTAATGGACAGAATTTATAATTGAAGCACTGACGCAATGAATGAACAGTTACGCTCCTCTGTCTGAGAGTGCAAAAGCCAAGGCAGAACTCACAAAAAATCTAATTATCTATTCAGGAAAATACAGTCAGGTGAGATTTGTCATTTAGCATCTCTGAAATGTAAAGACTCATGTAAAACATGCATCATGTTTTTAATCAGCATTTTAAAGCTGCAACTTTGCACATTTTGCACTACTGCAACCCTGTGTAGTAGTAGCTATTTTAAATTTTTTGTAATGCATTTATTTTTTAAAATTCTTTTACTTTTTTATTGCATGATTTTTTTAACGTATCATCCTTTTACATGTTTATTTTATTTCTTTTTTGTTATTTTTATCATTACCTCCCTGTAAAGCACTTTGTAACTTTAGTTTTGAAAAGTGCTATATAAATTGTTTCTTCTTCTTCTTCTTCTTCTTCTTCTTCATTACCCAGAAATCCTTTAGGGAGAAGTCACTAAAATCTGACCTGTTCACACCTAAATTTGTTCTTCTTGGTGACGTTTGGTCAGAACAGGGTCAGTCTGTGGTTAGCAGGATGTTCTTTTCTGTCACAGCTCAAATTAATGATTTAGTCTGGTAACTCAGCCGTGTATTTACATAAAAATCTTGCTTAGTGCCTTTTAAGTCCTCTACTATCCTTTTAAAGGGTGAACTAATTTGTACTGTCGATCATTTTGTAAGAATAGCTGTCACTTTTAAAAGGTTCATGTCATAATTTGGAACAAAACCCTTCATCTGTAGACTTTCTGTTTCTCAGACGGTGTTATGCAGGATCATGCTGCTGATTCTGAACCGGCTCCCTCGCTGAGTTACAGATGTACCTCCGCTTGTCAAAAGTCTTCAGACGGCCGCCTGGTACACCGAAGCAGATAGACAGGCCCACTGTTGAAGAACCGAGAATCCTTTCATCGTTCTGCAAAAGTTTTTTTTTTTTTTTTGCAGAAGTAGTCTTGCAAGATATGTGATTGGGTTGGACAGATCTAATTTTCGCGAGGCTTTTGAAAGCTCCTCTGTCTCTGAAGTGGGAGATTCCCCAGAGAGATCAGTGCCGCCTCAGAGGATTGGACAGACAAGCAAACTGCTCAACATACATGCTCAGTTTCTGAGGCAGGGAAAATAACTCTGTTCTTTTAATGTGTGGCTGGCAGGAGAGCCGCATTTGTGTGGGGCTGCACTGCACTTTTCCTCAGCTGCGGGGCTACAAAGCTGGTATAGTTGATCGCGTATTTCCACCAGAAAGTAGGGATTCATAAAGCTGTCAATAGATTCACAGTTTCACCTCAAAGCAGAGACAGTGTAATCCCTCACATGGCTCCACCTGTCTGGCATAACAGTGAATAAACTGTGAGCGCTTCTCCTACCAGCTGTAAACTCTTACTCATTACTCAGATGACGGGAATCTTTTCTGATTTCACTACATGACTTTGCAAAACAGGTTTGTTAAGTTGGAAGATCACGAGTTCAACTCCCCAGACAGGCTGAAGAAATTTAGGTGCAGAAAATGATGCGAGGAATGCTCTCCAAGCCCTCAACAATTACTGCCTAGGTGCCTTTTGAGCACGACCCGTAACCCCACCTGCTCCAGAGGAGCGGCTCAGCAGAGGGCCGCGGCTGTGCCGGGCCGCTCCGAGGAGGAAGTGCATGTTGCTGTATGAATGTGAAACAGGGTGGTGCTGAGGAAGAGCGTTTGTGTTCAGCAAACTTTCCCAGCAACTAAATGGGTAGGAAACTAAAATATGTTCATCTAATTTTTTTTTTTGGTCATCATTGTGTGCAAAAAAATTGACATTATCAGTTTATTTCTTCTGAGTCAATTTGTTTTGCTGCGAATTTAAAGCTACCTTCTCACATAAGAGCGGAGCGATCCTGTCAGAGGACAGCTCAGTTTTTATTCTTCCAGCCCCCATTTGATTGACAGTCTTCAGCTGTATGTTATCCTCTTCTAGGCTCATCAAACGGTCGTGAGTAACAGTAACTGTTGGGCCACCAGCCGTCACACCGATTTTGGTCTGTTCCTGGATATAAATCCACCATTTCTCGAGAGTTACTTTACCAATCTACATCAGAAGAGACGATTGGCTAGCAAAGTGCTTAAAACTGATCTTAAACTTTTTTTAACTATCTTTAGCTAGTGGCATCAGTCATGGATTTTCTGACATTTCTACACAGGACTCCAACGTGTAAGTTTATTGCTGAAGAAAATGCAAAACTCCATTTCATTACAGATATTGATTTTCAGAAACTCTTAGATCTTGGTGGATGATGAAGATAGCACGTAAAAGTAAAATGAAATAAGAGTTTTTAATTTGGTTTACCATCCCTTTAAGAGATCCCCTTGATCAACCCCAACCCCTCTGAAAGGAGCTGACATCTCCCAGCCATGTATCTGACAGAGCAGTCCATCACTTCTGTCTGCTGTCACTCAGAACGGAGCATCATCAGCATAAAACTGAAAATGCATGAATGACCAGGCAAAAAAAAACTGTGGCTAGTGTAGCTGGAGGCTAGGTTACATCACCGAAAGTGACTGACTGAGATGGGCGAAGGAGGTTTTAAAGGAGATTAGAAATTTTCTAGCAATTCAATTACCATCGGAGCCGCGGAAGATGTAAGATGTTGTAAACTTCGATCACATCAAGGCTGATGAAAGGAAATGGGAGGAAATGGCTGTAAACTAGAACATTAACTGAGACGTTATTTAGCTGGCAATAATAAATTACACTATCCCTGCTGGGGATGATGCAGAACGCTTATTTCTGGAATTGTAGGAAGGGCTTTAAACATGTAAAGAACTTTCCAAATATAGGCTCTAAAAGAATATAACTGTTCATGACAGTACAGATATTTGTTTTGTCAGTGCTCGGGTTGCAATTGGTCACAGCTGAATGTTTTCTGTTGCTTCAGATAATCTAAAAATTGTTGACATTTAGTGCCAGCCCGTACACTTTATCCTTCTAATGCTCCTGATTCCTGACAGGCTCGATATGCTTAGGGAAAGTAAAGATGGGAGGATGAGCAACTACCGGAGGAGGTGGGTGTAATCAATAAAAACATGAGGCAATTAGTGTAGCACTCATATTTCTTTAGGGAGGTGGGTGTTAAACGTGGCGATCAAAGTAATGTCTGCACCGTGCAAGTCATTAATGAGGCACCAGAGCTGCTACGGCGATATATAGTTAAAGAGCCTTTAGGAAGCCAGTATGGAATGAAAAAAAAAATCCAAGAAGTTAGCAGAAAAACTGAACTCGCTGATCACTCCCACTTCTCACATCGGTTCTCTCACTGATTTCTGCCTCTCCTGCCAGGAATTGTCAACGGCCAGCATTTCTGCACTGACCAGCCACTTTGAAACCAGTGAAAGATCCCAATTAACACCGGGCCTGGCGTCAAACACGAGCCACGTGCCAAGCGGGCAGGACAGGCTCCAGAATGCACGATGTCGGAGCTCGCTTCATCCTCAGGCCTCATAAAACATGCAAACGAGTGGCTGTAGCTTCACACCGGGGATGCAAACATTCAAAGGCAAACACACAAACAGAGTAAATAAAAACCTGTGTACACTGCTGCACACAGCTGGAGATCAGCACTCGGAGGAAGGAGATATGTTGTGATGTGCTCTGACTTGATGTATCCCACGCACACCTAACTAATTGGATGCACCTGTCAAAGAACAATGTTTCGTTTTAAAACCGTCATTACAGCGGCTGCGCGGCAAAACGCGAGTGAGGAATGCGACGAGTCTGTCACGGTTCATTTGAGAGAGCAGACAACTTGGACTGAATGAAAACGTGGGAGACAGAGATAATTAGATTCAGTCGTTTATTAAAAACAACTTTCAGGTTGAGCGTACAAAAAGTCACGTGACGCAAATGGAAATTTGTACAGGTATCATCGCCTGTGGGTTTGAAAATGATCTCGATGTTGGTAGAGCCGCAGAGGAAGAGGATGAATCATCGACAGAACAAGGAGGCAGCAGACACATAACCACCAACAAGGAAGAGTGAGCATCACTTTATGTTCAACCACATCGAATTTAAACTTAGAAAACAGTTCCATATGGAAGCATTTACTCATTTAATAGCTGTGATTTCTTGGGGGAAAACATTTTTCGGCTGATTTATTGTCTTTGTGGCGTTAAAAACAGATTCTGAAGGGAAGAGATGCTAACAGGTCACTTAAAAACAAGATTTTCCAACTTATGCGTCCATGTCTGCTATTTTGTTTTAGGCATTTAGTTAACACATATGTCCACAGTTAAAATAATGTACCTGTGTTTTGACTTCCTTAATTAGATGCAGTTCCTGTTGAAACAGGATGTTGGGGCGGGGCTTAACAACGAGAGTAAGCCAATGGCTGATCAGTTAAGGAGAGAGAGAGGCAGTTTTATGTGATGGGAGACGCGTGATTGTTCAAAAAGTTCATGTTTTTATTGGTTGAAATTTTGCTTCATGCCTTGTGGTTCAGCGTGAAGTTACCAATAGGACGGGATGGGACATTTTTAACATAAAAGTACAAAAATAAATAAATAAATAAATCAACATTTAGCAAATATTTTGTCATTTATTGTTACTTATTCTTCATTTCAATGCCTTGCTCAAGGACACATCAATAGTAAACCATAACCCTACTCTATTGGGATCAAATCTGTGAGCTTTCAATTATGGAACAGTTTCCCTAATCAATAAACTCTATGTCTTTGGAGATTTGGAACAATGCCGAATGTTGTTGCTCTTCAAAATAACATAATTTATCGATGCGTTATAATTTTTTCATATTGTAGAGACAAAACCTCTCTGCATTATACGCGTTCCTCTGTCCCGTTTTGGAGCGAGCGCTCCTGAGCGAAGGTAAAACCACACATTGCAGCACCATCTGGCCCTCGATGGCGCGCTCCCTTGAAAATACGTTTCGGAGGTCAAACATCCCGCAAGAACAAATTTGCCAAAACGGAAATGAAAAGATTCCAGTTGTCTCGCTGACCTTGCTCAGTCATGTTGTGCATATAGCAGCAAACTCCGCTGCTGGGCCAGCTGCAAACAAAAAGTCATGGGAAAAAAAAAATAAGGTACATACTGCGGGCTTGCTGAGTCAAATTGAGGTCTAAGTCAAGTCAAGGTAACTGAAATGAAAAGGGAGGATTTTTTCTCTCTCTTTAAGGTAAGGCAGAGTGGAAAGTTTACTGTTTTTTTCCCTCTTCAGCCAATGCCTCATTAATTTCTCTGTCATGTAGTTTCTCCCGTTGCTCAGAATGCACGCTCCCTCTGAAACTCTATGAAAAATGGATGGACTGAACGGACTAGAAAAATGCCCGCGGCTATATATTTATTAGATAATACATCAACTGTGTCATTTTACTGTTTGGCATTCATAAACTTGACTAAAGAGCCTTAGTGATCATCTGATTTGGCTCTTGCCCTCAGTGGTCAGCGGAGTGACACTTCACCGTGTCACACTGATGCCTTTGGTTTTCTCACTGCGCCATAAGATTGAATATAATTGGCGGAGTATTCACTGAGCCGGACTGCGCTCATGTTTGGACGATGTGGCCACAGTGAAATCACCGCTGCAGGGGAAATCGTTTTGATGGCGGTCAACACATCAGAATCACAATTAATTTAACCAGAGCAGAGGGGAAAGTAATACCATTAGCCCTCTTTTCTTTAGCTCCCCTTCCTGTGTTGTGGAACACTTTGATGGATGCTACAAAAGGCCAGGCCTGGCATCCTCCTGGGAATTGCATGGCAGTTACTAATTCATATATATTTTAGAACAGGAGTGAAGTGTTAGGCGATTAAAATAAACCCCGGCCAACCGCAGTTTTAGCTGCTGGAGCTGAAAACATGTCCGGCATCAGGGCATGAAAGGACACAGGCTCGGCTCGCCAGCCCACATTTAATTTTCTGTCTTGATACTTTATTTATTACTGTGGCATAAAAGCCATGAACCATGTGGGCATTACTATTTCATACTCTTGTTAGTATGCAAAGGTTACATAAAAGCCCCTTAACGCCCACCTTAACTCCCCACAACTGTCTGAACTCAGTACATCTCCACTCCATCACTGACGCTGTAAAAATCTCATGAGATTCAAGATTGGAGAGGTCACCTGAGTTTGGGTTAGATCCATATAAGATGAACACAACTCCCTAAGTTTCCTATTTTCTGCAACTTTTTTTTTTAAAAGACACAGAAGACAGAATGCTTAAGGATTGAGTTCGTCAAAATAAAAGCCCCTCCAATACAACAATTTTAAGAGTGAACAGCAAAACAACAGAATGTTACATATAATCACTTATTTTTTATTAACAAAATGTAAATTTGAAAACAGCCATTCAATCCATGCTATGGTTACAAAAGCCTGCAATGATCAGCATGTTATTTCACCACTGACAAGAGGAGTGTGTTACTCTGCTGTTTCTTTTTTTGTGACTATAACAACCTCAGTGTTATATTACATTCTATATACCTTCCACCACACCCAAGGTTTCACGCTTCACAAGGACACTTGACCTGAAAATGAGAAAAGGAAAGTGCTTATCACACACACAAAAATAAAATGTTAAGACAAGGACATGGAAACAAAAACACTCGTCTCTCAACGCAAGAAAAGCACTTGAGTCGTTTGACAAAATGGCAACAGACTGGTGGGAACACATACGATGCCGCATGACGAACAAAAGGGATTTCAACCAGAAACCAGACAGACAAGTTCTTTTGAATCTGAACTCTCACCTTCAGAATTGATAGTAATTACCTTCACTGTTCGCAGCAGGAAAAGGAGCCAAAAAAACAAAAAGTGTCTTAACAGTGAAGGATATTGAAATTCACAGCTTTCTTCCACTGGTCTCGACACTCAGACCTTTTAATCAGAACACTGTTTTTTTTTTTTTTTTTTTGCCAGTTCTGTTTTTAGAGAAGTGAAGTTCAATTTGCTCTTAACTTAATATTATACAGTGGCACTAAGTTGGAGCCTTTCCATCGACACTTCTTTTGCCAAGCGGTTCAGGACACAAGCAATGTTAAAATCTCCTGGTTGCGTTTATATACAGCATGGCACGGGTGAGGATAAAACTCTGGTTCGGAGGTCAGGAGCTACACAGTACAGTCAGGAGGGAGGGAGAAAACACTGATGCTGGTGTGGACCTGGATGTGCGATGTCCATTTTGGTGGTCTAAATACTTGAAACTGCAGCGCTCAGATCGCTGCATTAGCCCACTTTAATGGTTTAAGCCCTGGATCAGTTCGAGCTGCGAATCCAGATAACAGAACTATAGTAGGAGTGTGAACCAGGATCTGAAATTAATGGCAGCTCGGGGCGATAATGTCTTTGAAAGTTCATAAAATACCCACAAAATGAAAAATGAAGGTGCAAA